>JAVKLA010000039.1:2186836-2197821 GCA_034782735.1 Sagittarius serpentarius | reverse complement strand
TCATCCCTGTACCCCTTCCCTCCCGCCCCCGCAACTTCCCCGTCCCCCCCCTCGGTGTGAGCACGGTCCCGGCGCCCTCCGTTGCTCAGCCGCGCTGTAGGTGAGCGGGTCTTACCGTGCACGAGGAGCAGCCCCTGAAGGGCATAGACGGCCAGGGCGGTGCTCGGCCTGGGGACCATCGCCGGTGCCGGTGACTGCTAGATCCCTTGTGAGGCGCAGGAGGAGAGGTCCGCGAACCGGGGAACAAGTTTTCTTTCCAGCAACAAGTTTCTGAAAGCCTGCGGGCTGGAGCGGGAAGGGAGGGGAAGAGCACGGCGTGCAGAAGTTCCCACTTGTTGATTCCAGTTAAATTGTTCTTTCCATTCACCGCTTCATCCTTGGGCTGCAGGTTTTGTTTTCCTTCCTTTCTCCTCGAGGTGCAAGTTTTTTAGGCTTCCCTCTCCCCCCCTCCTTTTCACAATAACTTTATTACTCGTTTCCCCCTGCTTTTCTATTTCATGGGGTGCCTGGGGGGGGAGTGTTTCTCTGCCTGAAAAGAGAAGGCTCCCCGGCCAGCCTGGGTGGTGCAAAGTAACTCAAGGGGTTAAAAAGCAGAGCAAAGCACCAGAAAAGTCTGGCAAAAAGTTTCCTCCAGTCAGCGAGTCGCTGCTCCGAGCAGTCCTTTGCCTGGGGTTTGGGATAAGGTGGCTGAACTGAAAAGCCTCCTCTTAGATATAGTTATCCAGGGAGGTGCAGGTGCTGCAGAGATCAGGAGGACGAACAAATCTCTCAACTTCAGCGAGTTTCGCAAGGCAGGACGAGAGGGAACTTCCAGGTCCCCCAGCCTGGCTACCTGCCGGGGGGCACCCCGCAGAGCCCGGGGCAGGCAGCCGGCAGGCAGCAGGGCTTGGGCATGGCCAGATCCCGCCTTAGGTGTTTCTCTCTCCCTTTCCCCCCACCCCTCTGCGTTTGGTTTGCTTTCGCTGGGAAGTTTGATGCGAGCCCGAGATTCTTTATAGGGACAGGAAAAAAAAAAAAGGAGGAAGGAGAGACGTCACCAGCCGAGGCAAGGGGACTTCACTCTCTCTCTCTCCCTCCCTGTCATTTCACAGAGCTCCTGGATTTCCTGTTGCTGCTGCTGCTGCTTGAGATGGGCAAAGAAATGAACCGAGTTGTCCCCCACTGCCTCCCAGCATCTTCTGTCTCTGCAAAGCCGGAGCTTCGTGAGCATCAGGTGGCAACATCTTCCCCTAGTCCTGCCCCCGCTTCCCCCAAAGGCAGAAAGGTGGCCAGGGTGTCTGCATCTCCCTCCTGCCTCCGCGGCTCTCAGGGCTCCAGGGCACAGGGAAGGGGAGCACAGAGGGACACCACCTGAGAAACAGGCTCTCTTGTAGGAGCACTGTCTTGATCCCCCTTCCCCTGGTTACTTAGCAGTTTGGGGTTCTCTTTACGCTGCTCGGCATATCCTGCTGGAATGCCACCTCTGTCCTCCTTTCCCTGCTGGCAGCCACCACTGTGCATCCCTTGCTTTTGGGGCACAGAGAAAGTTTCTTGTTAGAATAGGATATTTCAGGCAACTCTAATGGTGGTATTATTTATATGGCACAGCTGCCTCCCTGATTGCTCATGGGTTTCTCATAGCAGCTGCTTCTCTGTCACCTGAGCATAATTTCCAGGCACTTGGGTGTAGACAGGTCCACCCACGTGTCGAGGCTTCCACCCTCTCCACTGCTTTTGCTCTTGCCATGCCAGGTGGAATTTCAGCAGGGGCGAGCACTCCTGCGACGGTGGGGGACAGCGTGGTTTTGGCAGGGGACGCGCAGATGCTTCCCTTTTCGCCTCCGCCCCAGGAAACCACAGTCTTTTCCTGGTTCAGGGTTGCTCCTTCAGCCACAGGTGCCTCCTGGGCCAGTGCAGCCGCAGCTGCAAGGGTTAGAAACCGTGCTCATTTAGTGCCAGGCGTCCTGGGAGATGTCCTGGTGCACGAAAGGGGCGCTTCTGGAAGTGCAGCCGGCACTCAGGTGATGGGGAGGGAGCTATTCTGTGCTATTGCAATGCACATACCAGTTATATAGCTTTTAATGTACACAAACCGCTACAGTATACTGATAATGAGAGAGTGGTGGAAGCTCTACAGCTGCCCACACGGATTGTCATTCCCAGTAATGCCACAAATGAGACGGTGGGGTTGAATGACCTATTACAGCCTTACAGTAAAGCACTGTCAGTCCCCATGGCTGAATGACGGGGTTTGTTTGCATCTTTTTGTTACTCTTGCTCAGTTTGTTTTCAAAAGAAGAGAAAGATAGCAGGTGCATTAAACCTTATACTGTATGTGTACCAAGGGGTTTCGTGAAACTGAACTGTGATCAGGGTATTATGAAGTTTTTCAGGCCTCTTTTTAGTATACTTCCTTATTCTTAATGCATGTAACAAATATGTATGCTACATCAAAATGCACTAGTGCAAAGGGAGAGATAGGTACGGTTCTGTGAGTTACAAATCCATATGTTATCCTGCAAGGCAAATGGGCACTTCGGAAGATCAGAATTAATACCTGGTCTAGAAATGTCCCAAATTCAAACAGTAAAATGAACACACAATAGCCTCAGATATTTCCAGTTTTATGAACAAGAAGCATCATTTCTCATGTACAGTGTTAAATCAGGAATGCTTTTCTCGACATCACATGATATCACTGGTTAATACTAATTTTCTTGTAAATGCCCAGATCATTCTTAAGGTGACAAATGCATTTTCTATGCCTAAAATTAATTTTTAGAACATACAACTTCCCCCAGATCTGTGTTGCAGTAATGGACTTCTAAATAGTTATGGATAATAGTAAAGACTAATCTTTAAGGAAGCTTAGCTGAAGAATGAAAATTCTAGCTTAATTATAGAACTGTAGTTTGGTTTTTATTTACAGGGAGGTGTTTAAGGATTCATTGGTGGTTACTGACCAGCTGCTAGCAAATCATGTTGTATTTGTGTAATGCCCCAGATAATTTTTTACCTGTTGATAAACTTAATTGATCTTTTAATTGAGATTAAATGCCTATAGTGTGTGGTTTCACAAGGAAGTCGGTGTGAGAACCTGGCCAAATGGTCCTGGGAGCTGTTTTTAATTCTTTATTTTCTCCCTCAAAATATGCAAAATCAAAAATGCGGTTTTAAGAATGGCATGTTTTGTTCCTGAGCATCTTCATATGCCTGTAGCAACCTGTTAGAGCTTTTCCAAAGCATAGCAGACTTCCCTAACACAACAGCATGTTCTGTTCGTACAGATGGGAAAGGCGATTTGCTAACCAGACTAGAACCTCTTCATAATAGTACAACTTGTTTTGCTGTGACAGCTATTCCATCTGAGGAGCTCAAAGCTCCTTACTAATATTAACAAATATCTTAGTCTGACAATACTCATGGGAGTTGAAGTAGGGCTAGAAAAGGTCATGTCACTTCTTAATGAAATGCTTTTAGCTTTGCAAAGGCACCTGGCAGTTGTATCAGTATGGCCATAACTAAATAAAATAATAACAAGGAAGTGAAGGTTGCTGTGTCTGGTGGAAATACCAGACAACTGGGATGGAAAGCAATAACCTGTAAGAATTTGGCCAGAAGATCAGTGCTATGGCCTTGCGCACCATGAAGCACTAGGACCAAGCAGTGCAGTTTTGCAGGACCAAGGCAGTGTAGTCTATGAGACCTGCACTAACCAGAGACTGACCATGCAACTTGCCTGGCCGTCCCTTGGAGTATCTTCTATCCTTTATGGCAGTGGCCTGACATAGAGGATTACATGAATTACTCCCTTTTATCAACTTGGCAGGGGATGTTACCGGAGCTGGGAACTCCGTTGCTTTGTCTTGCTCCTCTGTTGGTGCTCATCGTAAGTAAGCACGTATCTAGGAAGTGCAGCAGAGGGAACGGCTGTTGATCAGAGCCGGGCCTGGAATTGCATCCTCCCTTGTGTACTGTGTTTAGCCTTAGCCAAAGGTAAAATGTATCCAACCTCAATGTAGCTGTGGCAATGTTAGGTGTCTAATCTGGGCTAGTTATCTAGGCTGCCCTGCTTAGTGACTGCGGAGATAGGCTCTTCTGACTCATCCCATGATGCAAACCTCTGCTTTACAAACCTTCTTTGGCAGCTGCCTGTTTGCCTCCCTCAACAATAGCAGAGGGAAGAGACAAGTTTAGTCTATAAGCCTAAATTTTAGATGGCTGATTCTACCTTGTGGCTTCAGGTAGAGGCACTTTGACGGAAAGACAGCCTTTCCTATCAGCTTGAGGGAGACAGTCCTGACCAGAGGCATGTTCTGCAAAATGGAGGTATTCTCCAAAGCAGCTCTTGCCCTTTCAGTTGGAGACAGCTGATATTCACAGCTGTGTGCTATGCTAGTGAGTGCTGGCTTAGGCTTCCAGAGCTGAGCTTTGCCTTCAGAAAGAGAAGCAAGCAGAACATGACAGTGGATTGAAAGACACTTCTCTGTGTTAGTGATCTTTGGTAGGAGAGGAGAAGGGTAGTGACTGCCTTTAAGGACAGTGAGTTGGCAGGCCCATAGATTTTCACTGCAGTGTGCTATGTCAAGGAGTTCTTTATCATTTTTCTGAGAGGACCTAGAGTGCTTTTTGGATGGACAGCTTTCCATGTCCTGTAAATTCAAGCCCCCAGAAGAGGTGGTGGAAACAGGCAGGACATTGCAAATGTGCCTTGCACTTTACTGTGTTGTTCTGGGATAAAACAGTGCATGTACCATGAATTCAGTTATTATTTATTGGATGTATAGGGTGCCTTGGAGGCATATGCTGACCTCTAAGACAGGCAAGGTGCTGGCTACAAATGGGTCCCTAAGCCAGTAAACAGAAATAAAGCCATCACTTCCTAGGGTACTTAGTCCATCCTCAGTACCACACCCCCTCACACAGTCAGTAGCATTGCCAGTGGTAGCTGCCTTAATCCTGAGGAGAGCTGCAAAGCCATCACTGGGTGTGCCTCTCTCCACAATCTGGTCAGGCTGTCTTTTATGCACACACATCTTCTAGTCCCTTGGGGATCGAAAGACAAGTTGACGTTGGCAATCTGTGGGAGAACAGGGTGGGGAACTTTTTGATGAAAATATTTTTCATTGGAAAATGGCATGTTATCAAAAAAGAAACCTTCTGTGAGAAGTCTCAGGTTGGAGTAACTTCTGCTAGGGATTCACTTTCTAGGGAAAGAAAGCACCATCCCAGCCTTGCCTGCAGCTTGGTCATCTCCTGTGTGTGCAAGGTCTGGTCGCAAGATGTTAGCCTGAATTAGGTGAGAAAACCATACTCTCATGTCTTGCAGGGGTCCTCTGCTCAAGTCCATTGGCTGTCCTCTGGCTGTTTCATTCAGCTTCTTGCAGACATGTTTGCTTACTTATTCCTTTGTTTTGAAAAAAACAGAAAAAAAGGCCTCAAGAAAACCCCACCCGGCTCAAACACAGAATGGGAACAAAATATTTCTCTAGCTGGGAAAAACATTTCCTGCACAGCTTTGCTGAAATACACAGTAGTACACAGACAATTAGAAGCCTAACAGCAAGAGATATGGGGCCAGCAGAGCCACGGGCACGTGTCTGATGACTGGCTGCTCCTCTGTGGGATGGCAGCTTCAGAGGGAAGGACAGGAAGCACACACAGTCATTAACAGAGTTTCTGTGCAACTTTCTTCTTTATACAAGAAGGGAAAACAAGACAAAGAAGGGTTTAATGAATCATCCGAAGCCACAAAGTAAAGCTGGAGGAGGCCTGTCAGTGACTTTTAACAACAACAACAACAAAGCAAAAGTATAAGTAAAGTAATATACTGCAAGCAATTTTATTTTTGTTTAAAAACTGTTAAGAATGAGGAATTTTCCTCTGGTGTGACCTTTTATCCGTACCTGCCTAGCAGCCTGGCAGGCTCTTCCCTCGCTATCCAGTTGAGGCTTGTCACTGCTTGCATCCGCGGCCATCCAAGCCCCAGTCCTGGCCTGCCCTGCTGCTCTTCCCTCACACAATCTTTCTTGCCCTTGCACTGGGGCAAAAATTTGGGGACATGCCTCAAAAACTTCTTAAACACGTGTGTTCAGACACCAGCGGAAAGCAGAACATTTCATCCTTTTGCTGGAAACATGGGTGATTAAAGGATAAAGATTACTTACCTCCCGTTATACAGCGCTTTGAACTGTAGTCTGTTTTTTTAAACTTTAACATGGGGGAAATGTGTGATGTTCCATCTCTTTGTGTTTCCTCTCTGAGGTTGTTTTTGAGTATCTCCTTGTAGCTGTTTGACTCGAATCCTTTATAACTGAGGCTGCCTGGGGAGATCCTTACAGCTTATAAATATAATCTAGGCTTTGGGCCCGTACAGCTCTTAGGAAGAATTAACTGGTTTGGAGCAGTAGACAGACTTCCGAGCCAAGAGTACAAAACAAGAGAAATGTTAAGGAAAATAAATAGCCATCAACAAAAGGAGACAGGCATGGGGTTTGATCACTATTTTGTTCTGCTAGAGTCTGTGGCAGAAAGACAGAGATATCCACCTAATGAGGAAGAAATTCATGAGCCAGGTTTTATCCATACACAGCATTTGAGGTAAGAAAAATATTCCATCCCTTTGAGGTACCTTCATCCAGATCTTCTCCCTGCAGTGCCCTTCCCCAGTCAGAGGCCAGATTTCATGTAAAAGGTTTTCCTTCGCCAGAATATGAACTTCAAAGTGTGAGAAAAATGGGTTTCATCCAGCTGTAGGTCTCAGAGTGAGCGACCAAGAATGCTCATTTTATTTATTTTTCTTTGGATTCTAATTCCCTCTTACTCTTTCTCTCTCTTTGGGGATAAAGCGATTTTCTTGCCACTAAGACTGAGAATGAGAAACATGGTTCACATCCATGGTATTCTGCAGACATTCCCTTTACGCTGAAGGTTTCTGCTCACATCTTTAAAGCACGATCACCAATTAGAACTGTCTGATTCAAATAACTGGAGTGGAGAGAGAGAAGCCTTAGAGGAAGAAAAAGCATAGCTAGGCCTTGACAGTGGCAAGATAGGAAAACACTAGTGATTCCAGAGCACTCACGTTAATCAAGACACTAGCCACATCGATCACGAAAGTGTTAGGGTTAATTCAACTGATAGCACAAGGCTGGAATCCTATACTGTGAGCTTTTTAACTTGGTACCAGAGGGGCATTGTGCCCCAGTTTATCACGTAAGTCTTAACATGTACCGATGCTTAGTCCAAAGATTTTTAAAAGCTATGTTATAAATGCTACACCCCACTCCAGCCTTCCCCTCCTCATGGTGCCTAGTGCAAACTGCAGTGGGAGTTTCGCATCAGCCTGTACTGGCCTATTTTCGCACCCCATTTGCTACCTCTTAGTGATTGCAGTAACCATAGAGCAGCATCTGGAGCAAAGATGTTCCCTTCAGCACTGACCTGGACGGCCAGTGGGGAGAGGCCAGGCCAGCCCCAGATGTCCCGCTGACCAGCAAGGCCACCCAGCAAAGCTACACAATCCAGTCATCAGCTGGAGAGCCTGTGATAATCTTGCAGTAATGTGAATGTCGTTAATCATGACGCTATTTTTTCTTCCTGTTGCATTAGTTACAAGAATATGCTCAGCACTCCTTTCATTGAGCTGCCATCTTTCTGTTAGATTTCACAAGTAAATGCTTCTTGTCTCCATAGAACGAGCATTGAGATTATCACTGGTTACACTAGCTCCAAAGTAAACCAGAGAGAGCTACATGACTCAGTGCAGCCAAGCCTGTGAGGCAAAAATAGCAGGCTGGTGTGCTGAGATGATGGAGAGAATCAAAGAGACACTGTCTACCAAAATTAAAATGTCTGCAAATGAGCTTTCAGCCAATGCAGAGCCAAAAGAAATGTTTCTTCCATGGACTTGCTTATTTTTGAAATCTGAAAGGGAGCAGTTGCTCAAGACAAATGGACATTGTGCTGAAGGTTTTAGAAATGAGACATGGTGGCACAAAGACACTGATAGTGAGACTGCCATCACTGATCTTCATTGTCCAAGCCGAGAGGGACTGAATAACAGCTTGAGCTAAAGCCAATAGAAGTGAATAGAAGTGAATGGGAAGATTCTCACTGCCTTTAATGAGTTTTGGCTCTGAACTGAGATGAAAAGACGTAAAGAGCAATGAATAAAAATCCTTTCACCTTTAACAGAACAGAGCAGTATTAGTAAAATGACAAAGGGAATCTGTTTACAATGTGTTTTTTTTCAAAAGATGGCTATGTCCCACATCGAATAAAAAATCTAAGCTTCACGCGTTGTCCTTGCATAGGTCAGCAGCAGCAGCCGTCAGGCTGGGAGCTCAAAGCAGAAAGCCCAAACCTGTCCTGCCTCCCCTAGCATAAAGCCTCTCTTCCCACCAGCCAGCATGCTAGCAGCTTTGGTGTCCTCTCACCAAGGCCAGCCACTGCTACCTGGAAAGGATGAGGTGTCACACTGAAGAGGACGCAGGGCAACTATGAACAGCCGTGAATATAAACAGAAAGCGCTTCAAGAAAATAAGCACCTGCCTCAAGGCTGTGGTGTGTCCTTCTTATGACAGAAGGACTTGGTACAGCCCTGAGGCATTGCAAAACCAAGACTCATTGGCACAGTTAATTGTGAAATTAAGGAAGGAGGTGCAGAGAGAGCTTATAGGAGGATAGCAGGACAGTTTCATCTGTCTGTCCAGTTCCTGCTCACCCCAGGGGGTGGGTGTTGAAGGAAAGCAGAAGAAATATTTCGTATTTGTTCATCGTTTATGCTTCGAATAGAATCCAGTCTAAGGAGACCATGATGGCATTTACAGGCAGGCAGACTTGGATGTAAGAGTCTTTCTCAGCAAGGTCACCAAGTGAGTCAGCGCAAGGCCAGGAATAGCGCTCAGGACCAGCAAGTCTGAGCGGCTGTGTGGAGCTGGAGACAACAGGCTCTCCTTTGTCTCCCAGGAGTTACTGCCCTGGCCAGGGAGCCTTGCTCAGGCCCTTGTTTCACCACAGTCTGTGCCATGAATTTCAGAGATAAAGTATATACTTCTTGGATGCTGTTTCTTGTAAAAAAAAGCTAGCAAGACCTTGCTGTTCTCAGCGACTGCATTCTGCTATTTTGCCTGTGAATGAAGTCAGATATGATCTTCCTGTTTGGTGCTCTTCCTTCCCCAAGTTTCTGCATTAGTGGTCTCTTAAACTCAGTGGGATGTCAGACATTAGATGGGAGGAATGATCTAGTTGCCAGGGCATTAGCCTCCAGTTCAATAGCATGATTCAAACTGCTCCTCCACCAAAGCCCACCTGTATGTTCCTGGAAAAGTCACTTGATCTCTCTGTCCTTCTGTTCCTTATCTGTAAAGCTGAGTTAAGTATATATATCCCAAAGACACAGAGTTCTCATAGAAGTTGTGCTCCAGACTCTGCAGTAACACCAGCTATCGAGTACCGTAGTTACACTGAAAAAGGAGTCTCAGCTTGGCAAGATACTAGATTTACTCGGAAGGTGAGAATGTGCTTCAGGGTTAAATGGGACAAGGACGTCACTACAGCCTCCTATGGTGCCATGGCATAGGGATGAAACTGACTGGTCCTGGCAGGCTGAATTGAAACTGTGGTACAGTAAAGCCTGTATCACGTGGCAGGGGAGTTCTGCTTGTTTCTGCCCATGATGTTCAGTAATGGGTGAAGCTCACAAGTAAAAAAAAAATGCTGCTCCTCCTTTTTGAAAAAAAAACAAAACAAAAACAACCCACCCCAAAACTGTGTTTTCTGGAGGACAGACACCAGCCACCTCACAGCCTGTTTACTAACATTTAAAGAACAAAGCAGTTATTTTTTAAAAGCCTTAATATCCCTAGCAATTAACAATGCCACAAGGCTCTTTTGTACAGAGATTCTTTGTCTTCTGGGCATCAGGAAGAATGAAAAACACTGCAGGGATTTTGTACACTAAACGACAGAGGTGGGAATACCAAGGGCTTTCAATAGGAAAAAGAAGGATTTAAAAATCAGCAAGGTGGGCTCTGAAGACTGACTTTTGCATTTCTCATCTCTGCTTCTCTCTCCTATCGTTTCTTTGTACAAGTATTTGTCTTAGTCTCTTGACTGGTGTGTTTGGCAATCAGGATCGAGATCTCTAGTCACAGCAACCTTTTTAGTTGTGTGTAAGGTAGTACTTTCTTCAGATAAGGGTTAAACTCACATTCTGTTTTAAAAATGCAACCAGAAGATGAAACTGCTGCTTAATCTTCTTTCTCTTAGCTTTAAGCTCCATAGCCAGACTTGCTCCTTTTCTCCATGCAGCGCGGAGTCCACTCTGACTGCTGGAGAAATTGCCAGCTGCAGCTAACTGCACATTTGTTCTGAAGCCATGTGTCTCTTGTTGCTGATAGGTTTGTGGCAACAGTTAGTAGGTCACAGAAAACTCTCTTCTTCTACAGAGTGCAGGGACATCCTCAGATTTATTGCCCCTTGCTGCTGGCTTAATCCAAGAGCGCTTGGCGTGAAGGCTGGTTGTGCTGCCGCAGCAGCAACAATGCTGCGCAGAGGAGCTCCCCTGGGAGGCTTCAGCCATTTTGCAGGAAGGGACCAAAGAAGAGCTCCACTGGGGCTACTTTGGGTTTGCCTCAGTCCAGGCTCAGATTTCAGACTAGACAGACTAGATCGATGGGCCAAGACAAATTGTATGAGTTTCAGTAAGGCCAAATGCCAGGTTCTGCATTTTGGCCACAAAAATCCCCGGCAACGCTACAGGCTCGGGGAGGAGTGGCTGGAAAGCTGCTCAGCAGAGAGGGACCTGGGGGTGTTGGCTGACAGCCGGCTGAACATGAGCCAGTAGTGTGCCCAGGTGGCCAAGAAGGCCAATGGCTTCCTGGCCTGTATCAGGAATAGTGTAGCCAGTAGGACCAGGGAAGTGACGCACTGGTGAGGCCGCATCTTGAGTACTGTGTTCAGTTTTGGGCCCCTCACCACAAGAAGGACATTGAGGTGCTGGA
>JAVKLA010000039.1:2137369-2186736 GCA_034782735.1 Sagittarius serpentarius | reverse complement strand
TGTGACCCCGTGGGAAGCCCGCGCCGGAGCAGGCTCCTGGCAGGACCTGTGGCCCCATGGAGAGAGGAGCCCAGGCTTGCTGGCAGGATATTGGATATTAGGAAGAATTTCTTTACTGAAAGGATCATTAGGCATTGGAATGGGTTGCCCAGGGCAGTGGTGGAGTCCCCATTCCCTGGATGTTTTTGAAAGTCGTGTAGATGTAGTGCTTAGGGACGTGGGTTAGTGGGGGACTTGTCAGTGCCAGGTTAACGATTGGACTAGATGATCTTACAGGTCTTTTCCAATCTAGGCAGTTCTATGATTCTGTGATTCAAAAAAAGGACCAAATCTCTCAGGAAGAGCTGGGAAGGAGGGGAGGAATTGCACTTCTCTCTGTCCACACAGTGTGTCACCCTTACTCCATGCCATTGTGCACTCATATAACATTCCTACAGGATCATAAATGACTTTTAAACGGGCAAACTTCACCAATTTACAGTCCATAAACTGACACTTGAAGGTGAAATGGGGATTTTACTGGTGACATCTTTAGCCTGCAGAAGGATTAAACTTGCAGCTTCTTTTGAAGGAAGAGGCAGCCTTGGGAAATGAGCCATTGAGGTATCCTGCCAGCACCAATGGGTTGATGGAGGTGTTGCAAGGCCAAGGGCTGCCTCTTCCTTCCCAGCATTATCCCAGAGCACTAAGGAAAGCAGTTGTCCTTTCAGTCTTTCCTTCAGGATTCATAACCAAGCTTCCTATTTCCACCTGCTGAATGCTGCTTGCTGGAGCCAACAGGCACGAACACCAACACTGGCAGCAGAGCTTCTTTAGAAAGATTTGACCGTTGCTTTCATATCAGCCAAAGGCAAAAAGACTTTCTAACTCTCGTTTCTCCCACAGCTCCCTATGGCCTCATCACATGTTTTCGGATCTTCCCCTCAGCTCTTCAGCATCTCATTCAGCCATACCATTTTGTCTTCCTTCATCCACTTTTGCATGATGAAGACCTTCATGTCCTCCCAGCTCTTTTTGAGTCACGCTGGCCTCTCACAGCGACCCTTCTGCTCCCCTTTGTCACCAGCCTGTGCAACCCCCCACCCCACCAGCTCCTCTGCTGTTTCATGCTTCAGCATGGCCCTGATCTGTCTTCACACCCTGTCCTACCCTATCAGCCTTTCTCATGGTGTTAGTGGTAATGCTGTACTTTTACCCCCCTTGCTTGTTTGGACAGTTATGCTGCATGTCCATGCCTAGCTACTGTGCTGTCCCAAATACTGTGTGTCCCCGCACAGTGCCACTATTGCTCTGCGCTTCTTGGGGTTCATCACAAGGCAAGCAAAAGCCATTGCATTATTCTGTGTTTGACATGTACTGCAACACCCTGCTCCAGGGAGTAGCAGGTTTGACCTGGGGCAAAGCAGAGGGAACATACTTCTTTTGGTAATAGTATCACTCTCAGTTTCCCTGATGAAGTAGTGATGATAGTTTGTGTGGAAAGAGGCAAGGTGCAGGATTTGAAAATCGCAACGTGGCTCCTTTCCACGGAGACATGTAATTGTATTGGAGGTGTACCTGTGGGAGTACGATTCAGCACATCTTTCTATTCCCCAGCTATGCTGGCTTTATTACTTCGTTATTAGAGATACATTGCAGTGGTCTCAGAAAACCCATCATTTTCAGTGGCACTATTTCAGGAGTGAGGGGCTATTCAAAATGCATAAGGTACCAGAATCTGGCAGATGGAAACTGATACAGAGATGTAACAGAGAGCATTTCAGAAGGTACTTTCTGCCAGTTTTATGCACTGTATTAAAATTTAATAGGCATGAAACCACCAAGGTTCTGTAGAAATTTAATGTGTTTTATAGAAATTGTTTAAAAATATATAAGCTACATCTTCTGTTAGTGTATATTGGCAAAGTCAGTAGAGCTATGCTGCTATACACTGTCTGTCTTTCTGTGCCATATAATTGAGTAACAAATGAGTTGTCTGCCATAGATTGTTGGAGTATGGTCATGAATTGTAGACTGAAATTATTAGCCTGTGTTAAAGCATATAGCATTCTTCTAGAAGAGTTTTTCTTTTAGCCCCATGAACACCAAAATAATGCTACAGCTTGATGGCTGAATAATAGCATCCTTCAAATCCCTTCTGCCAGCCCTGGAAACCTGAGCTGAAGTAATGTCACGACATTCTTACAGCTCTGATATTAACTCAATTCTGTGTGATTTGACTGTTCTTTGTCCTCTTCCTTGAGTCAAGAAAGCAATGCCCTTGAATGACAAGGAAAATGTTCCAGGGTCAGCTGCTAATACTTGATTTTTGCCATCCTGTTTGGCAGTAGCTTATTACAAGTGTTGGCCTGGACAGCAATAGAGATTTTGCAATGGTTTGCATTGTTATGGTGATAAAGAATTATTTACTGCTTCAATCTCATAGTAATGTTGATGTCAGTCCTCCACCCCCGCCAAACAAAAAGCAAGATCAGGAAAATGGTCTAGGAAAAGAGAGAAAGCATGGATCTAATTTTAATCATGAGTGTCCACTGAACACTTCCTTTCCCCTGGGTGAGTATCTTGGCTTCCTCCTTTCCATGGGCGACATCCCTCTGGCAACTATGGTAGTTGCTTACACTGAAAAGTCATGTTATTCAGTTACAGTCCTAGCTTCTTTTAAGGCAATTTAGCAGCTGGAAATCAGGAGGAGAGCCAACAGCATGGGAGCAGCCAGCTCCCTGTGTGCTTCCAGCAGCCAGCCCGCACACCATAGCGTGGGGCTTCTGCCATGGCTGCAAAGATTACGCTGCTCTGAGCAGAAAGGCAGCAAATCTTTACTTTGGCCTCTGACATTCCTTCTGCTTTCTGCACAGGAGGGGGAAGAGAGGCAGGGTTAATACCTCCAGCATGCTTGCCCGCAGATGCTTGCAGAGAGGCAGTGCATATCTAAGGATGCTAGTAAGAAATAAGACTCAGTTGGGAACAGCACGAAGGAACAGGTGAGGGAGAAGCAGCTTCCTGTAATGATGTTCTCCATTTAGCACAAAAAACATTTAAGAACATAAGGCTATCCATAGTATATCATATCAAAGATTCATCTACTCCATCATCCCGTCTGACAGTGGCTCAAATTGGAGGCATTTAAGAAGCCAGTGAGGAAATAGTCTTTCCCATGATTAGTTTCCCAGCCTGCAACCATCTGGGCACATGATGACTGAGAGGTGGTGTCTTTTTGCTTAATAACTCTTGGTGCCCATGTCTGCTATGACCTCAACTACTCTCTTCTTGAGGGCATGTATGCTTTTAATATGCACAGCAAGGTTTTCCACAGCCTGTCTGCAAGGTGCATGCAGAAACATCTTCTTTGGCTTCTTTTCAGCATGCCACCTGCTAGTTTCATTTACTGCTCCCCAAGTTTCTCAGTGCAGCTCTTGTTGCCTCTTCACCTTCTTCGTGCCACTCCCATGATTTTATAGACCTACATCATTCCCCCCCCTGCCTCAGTTACCTATTTTTCAGACTGGAAACTCCCAGTTTGCTTCACCAGTCCTGGCATTTGAAGCTGGTCCATATCACCTTGTGTTTTTTTAATCTTTTCCGATGGGGATCAATCTGTAACTTGATGCTAATAAAAGAAACAATAACTTCCTCTGCGCCTATGGAACAAAAAGCCCCAAGGAGTGATGGAACAGGCCAAGTCTGCAGAAATGGGAGTCAGTTGAGGTGGGGAAGGTTTTGGCCGCCATAAACCCATAATATAGTCTAGGAGAACTGTAGAGAGTTTCCCATCAGCCAAGAAAAAAGAGAAGGAAAGCAGAAAGCACTCCTGAAACTATTTGGGAAATGCAGGGAGCCTTTCTGAGACAAACTTCCCAAGTGTCTGAGTCTGTTTATTTCTGTGCTTAGTTCAGGTTTTGTTTTCACCCATGCACTTTGTGCTGGGTTCTCACCAGAATGCTTGAAGAAGCCGCCTGTGCAGGACACCCCCAAACAAAGACCATAAACACCTCATTCAGAAACACCATCTCCCGTAGCCACAGCCCTGCAGAATTTCATTTTCTTTTTCCCTTCTTACAACTGACCTGTTCAACTTTCCCCCTAATGGCAGTGATTTTAGGGTCCTTCCATGCTCAGAAGCTCAACCTTAGGTGCCTTAGAGGGGAGTTAACCATAAAGAAGATGTTTATCTCTTTCTCATTCTTTTAAAAAGTCTCAAGATGAGCATGTAAATTCACACAAGTAAATCCCCACCACAGACTGGGATGAGCCCACAGTCTTCATACGGAAATCATGGTGGACGTCTGATAGTGCCCTCAACTGTGCATTCACTCTGATTTATCCTGGACAGACCACTGTTACCAAGGGCTATCTTGCCCTCTATTCTTGCATGATATGGTAGTTAAAAGCAATGCTACAGATGATTTGATCTTTTCTCTTTTCAGCTGCCTGTGGTCTATTGCCACGTGTTGTCTCTGATGTGACAGAGGCCCCGAGAGCTATTATATGGGAAACTCCAGGGAAAATGGGAAAGCTGCTTATTTTTCTTGGCATATGAATGATTGTTCTGGCCAAACTGAGTCCAGCTTTGTGTGTGTTTATGTCACACTTTATTATTTGCATGGCTAGTCCTGGTATGGGTTTCAGGGGCTGGTGGTTTTGTAATTTGTACAACCCTTGGTCTGTCTGTCTTTGCTGTCCTGTGCTGTAGTTGTGGCAGTTTCCTTTTTTGTTACCACTTCGTCCTGAGGGAGCAGTAATTTATGGTCAGAGGTTAACCTCATTTGCTGAAGCATCCAACTTCTATGCCAGTAGATCTATAAAAATGGAGAATGGGGATGAGGAGATGGGAAATAAATAAAATAGATATTCTTGAAATGACATACACAGCCATTCTTGTTGAGACACAGAAACAAAGGAATTTCTGTAAAGGCTGAGATCAATATCAAATCCAGTATTCTGCCGTTGTTGGTATATTGTAGCAATACTTTGGAGGAAAAGGACAGCTCCATTAAGTAAAAATTGTGGAGCCATCTGCCTGTAACGGGCTTTGCTCTCTGAGCCAATTTGCTTCCTGAGCCAAATGCTAATTGGTGGACACCTTACAGCATAACATTCCCTTTTTGCTACAGGTTTTTATGTAGTTCTGTGCGACCGTGGGTCCTCCCCTGGTGCATACAGCACTGCTAAGCTCTTGACTTGGATGACGTGTTGTGGTAATGAGTCCTACAGATTAGCTAGGCATAAAGATGTTTCTTTCCTTTGCATAGTGATGGCAAGCGGCTGCAACTCAAACTTTCCCATTGCCCTCTCTACCTACAACTTTAGAAGCAGCTGGAAAAAACGCATTGTGTGACAGAAGCTGCTGCGAAGCTTCACACCAGCATGAGGGAAAGGACAGTGTTGGATGCATTTGTATGATGAGGCCTGGAGTATCCTAGATTTGCCTGGGCAACTCACACTAGTGTGTGAGAGCTGAAGTTCTGGTGTTAGTGACTGGCAACTACAGTGCTCTTCTCTTAAAGTCCAAGCGCTTGGATTTAAGTGGATGTGCCAGATGGGAGTCTTTGGGGTTTTTTTCAAGGTAGATTCTAGCCTTTGTATGTATGTGTGTGTCTGTATGTCTGTGTGGGACTACAGAGTGCAAAACGAGAAGGCAAGTAAGGAGATCTGGGGAATGCAATTCCTTTTCCTTCAAAAACATACTAGAACTTTATCACTGATATGCAAGAAGGAGAAGGAATAAACACTTAATTCTTCAGGCTGTGATAGCAGCCACAGACTTTCTGGCCTTCCTTACAATGAGATTTTGGTCTGTTATACACAATACTCTCTCTCCTAGTTGCAACAGAGACTGCTTCAAAGTATGCCCTCTGTGCAGCGTCTTTATTACTAAAGGTGGACAGAGAAATCCATTAGTACTGTACCAGCCATAGGATTGGTCCTGTAAAACTACAGCACATCTCTCGAGACCATAGGGTGGTACTTTATCTATTTAGTATTTAGTATTTTTATATATTTCTATATTATGTTTCTATTATATTTCTATAATATTTCTTTTTTTTTCTGTTTGTGTGTAGACATGGAACATGTCTGTAATGCTCACTTAGTGCACACATGACTTCCAAGGCCTATATTGAGCAAAACATAAGACAGGATTCATTTCCACTTACGTGTTCCATCCTCCCCTTCCTGCCCCACAGGTTTTTTTCATGATGTTCCATGTTAATCATAAATGTGCGGTGTTGGTGATCAAGCAGTTATCCAAGTAATCATCAAGCTCAGTTGCTGGTTCTAGGGCAAGTTCTGTGGTTTGATTGACAGCTGTCAGGAATGGTCTGTTCTTAGAGATCACTCACATCTCACCCACCAGCCTGCTCTGCTGTTTGACCACACATTGAGATCTGTTTTCTACTGTCCATCCGGCATTGTCCTTTCAGCCAATGTCTTCTGGTCTTTTCCCTAGCAGCCACCAAGACCAAATGATCACCATCCCTGTTGTTGCTTATTGATTGGTAGATCAGTTCCTGGAATTAACGATGACTCAGATGCACTAAACTATTAGAAGGCTGTTCAGGCAGTGTGAGCAGAGCAGTAATAATCCAGCTCCTTCACAGAACTGCGGGACTTGCATTTCTCACTGAACCTACTCCCATTTTCCCCTGGGGTGGGGGTTAATAGGACAAGCTCCCTGTTCACAGCCATGGGTGGGCGTCCTGTGTGTCTCAGCCAGCCTCAGGCTTCAGCTCTCCAGGGTGTAATGAAGCTACTTCTGTTTCCTTCATAGAGCTCTGTCCTAATTTTGGCTTCAGCATAGATGATTCTGTTAGCGCTTGCTGGACAGAGAAGCTTATCAACCTTGGCTGATAGCTGGCTAGCTCTGCAATGCATAAATCAGTCGATATGTTCCTAATTCGGTCTCCCAGAAATGGGCTGAATGTGACGAGGCAATAATTTTAGGTTGCAGGAGTCATGTTTGGCTAAGATGAGTTGGCAGCTTCCCTGAGACTGAAAGAAAATATTATAAATACAATAAAGAACACTATAAAGCCTAGCTTTAAATAAATATTAGGCTTTGACACTAACTGGAAGAAGCCAAATTTCCAGCTGCCGATAGGATGCCCAGCTCCCAGGAATGTAATCTGAGATTCTTGGCTCACTTTGTCTCAACAATTTAATAATCATTTGGGCTGAAAAAGCCCCAAAGTGTTGTCCATCAAAGTGAATTTAAACATAAGTTAAAACTGTGCAGGGAACTCCTCTAATTAGCTACAGCCTGACATGGGGTCTATTACTTGCTGCAGAGTCCGCAAATACTCTCATCCAAGCACTTTAGCTATTCTCCATCCTGCTCCAAACATGGCTCTGCCCTGTCTCAACAGGCTAACCAGAACTTGTAATGGAGAGGTAACAACAGACCATGAACACCAGTCCTGTGCAAAATTCCCATGAAAAACGTATTTTGAGGTTACTCATGCCTGTGGTTATTTTTTGGCAGGTCCTGTTTGGTAAACTGCCCTGTGTTCTGTGTTTACTGATGGGAACAGGGTGGGGATCACTGTTGCACTGAGTGATTATAAATATATGCTGCATCCTTTCAGCAACGGATGAAGCAAATCCCTTGGTTTGAACCAAGTGACTCCAGCTCAACTTTCAGAGCACCCAAACTGCATGATCCACAGTTTGCAAGATTCCCTGGTGGCAGACAGAACATCCTGGAAAAAAACAACAAAGCCTAAACAAAACAGCCTCTTGTGAGCTAAATACAAGGATACACAGGAAAAGCTTTTAATCTTGGATAGACAGTCATAATTGTCCTGTCTTCCTCTCCCCTAAAGGAAAACGAGAATCCTATAAAACATGTTTTACTACCCAAGACATTGTCTGAGAGAGGGGAAGTGGGAGAAGAGGGAGCACCTTGTGAAAGACTGAAATCCTAGGCTTGGATCTAGGGCATTAATACAAAACACACCTCATGCTCACAGAATAAATAGGCACAATTTCTCCAGGAAAACGTAGATGAGCAGCATCAATGTTGCATTTAATTTGCTTTTCTTTCCTCTGTTCTGGACAGTTGTTTCCCTGGGGATCAATGAACACCTTAACTGCTAGAAATCCCACCTCTGACAGGAGAACAATGAACAGTATTAAAAATATAAATCCCATTGAACTAAATGCACCTAGAAACACCAGTTCAGCTCTACAGAAGCCAGCAGGTGAAGATTTGGGGCCCGTGTCCATGCAGAAGTTGTGCTCAGGCTACAGGTTATCTCTGGGGCATTCAGAAGAGGAGGTTTGGTCCTTCTGCTTCTACATTCAGACCCCATGCCGAAAAGAGCTTGGCCAACTCTGAGCCCTGAAGAGAGGCATCCAGGATCCCACTGCATTCAATCAGATGTCCCAAATACTCGTGTCATCCTCACGCACCCAGGCTTGTCTTGAGTCTTTTTCTCTGGCTGCTTTGTTCAAGTCACCTTACAAAAATAAGTAAAAATCTCTTTATACTGAATCCATCTCTGCTTAAGACACAAGCAGGGGATTTAGTGGGGAATGTAGAGAGATTGTGCAGACAGGGGAGCAGTGAGAAGACAGACCCCAAATAAAAGCCAGTTGCCATATTATCCTGCTCTGTTACAAAAGAGTGTGAGTGTACCAATGACAGAAGCCCCGCACCACATACTGAGAGAGACCCCCAGGAAAAGTCAGGGCTCTTGTAGGAATATGTACAAGGACACATCCTAAACCTGCTGCCTTGTGTGAGGGAGCCTTCTCGGCAGCTGACCCGACCCACCGTGCTGTGTCTGGGGAAATGAAACAGCAGGTCAGTGGTCGAGTTTGCCAAGCAGGTTGGTTCGTGCCAGATGCAAGGCGTGGTACCAGGGCAGTCAGGGTTGAATATTAGGTATATTTGAAGAGTCAACAAAAAAAGTCCTATAAACTTTCCTCTGGTTGGCGTTCCTCTCCATGCGGATGGTATGTGTTAGACTCTGAGCTACAAGTCTGACCTGTGTGTCAGAACTGTAATTCCTATGTGCAATAACAGCAAAATCCCCACTGATGTCTACAGGAACAAACTCCATATCTTAGGATTGACTTTTCCCCCTGTGAAATGCTTCCAGAGCAGCTTCACCAAGTGTCTGTGCATGACATTTCTTTTCGTGGCTTGCAGTAAATATCTGTGTGGCCTCTGATCCTGAATTTCAGGGTCTTTATTTGAACACACAAGATTTCATTTCATTCTCAGGTTAAAATCTGGCTCTTGGGGTTGCTTCTCTCAGCTCCCTCCAGTTACAAATTCCTACCAACTCTTCCATGCACACAAGGCAATGATCTAGTGTCACACCCAGACCCTGATCTTAGTAGCACTCGTGGATTCCTAAATTAATTTCTAGCAGTAATGGTAATGCCTCATTCTAAGATAAATGGAGGCAGATGTGGCCGAAACTGAAGGAAAGCATTAGCTGCCCTTTTTCTCAGCATGGCTGTAGTGTCTACATGATGGAGCAGCTGATCCACCCTGTAAAGGAAATGCATGTGAACTCTGCGCTGACGTCCAAAAACTGAATTACATCCTCTGTGCCTTGAGACTGCTTTTTCGTCACCATTCTTCCCTCTTGAAGTATTAATAGCTTTAGGATGAAATAGTTTCATTGTAACAGGAGAAGCAAAAAGAAAAAGTAGAACAAGGACTAGAGCCAGATCCTCATCTGACATAGCCTTCATAAAAGGAACCAAACCTACATGTATGCTAGTTTGTGTGTGTGTCTGTTCATCACTAAGGCAAAAGCTGTTATCACGGTGTTAAAACTTCTACCAGCAGAGACAGGCAACTACTTTTTTTGTCAGCTTGATTACTTCTTTACCTAAATATGTGTAGCATGTTCAGGACAGTTCTTGCATCTGAATCTGAAGGCAAAGTGTTAACCTTTAGAAGCTTCAGGAGGGATTTAAGCTTTCCCTTGATTTCATATTTTCCCTCTTGTTATGTGTTACATAGCAGTGAGGCAGGAACAACGCATTGTCCCTTTTATTTAATGACACCAAAACGCTTTGAAAGTGTTTGACACTTGAAATAAGAACTGGGTCAGTTCTGCCTTCCTCATTTTAGAGATGAGGACAAACAGGTAGAGAGGTTAAATGATTTGCCCTGCAAAAAGGAAATGTATGTATAGTGCAATTTGGAAGAGTACCTAAAACTTTTGGCTTTGTTACCTCTATACTTACCACAGGAATGAATTTCCTCCTTCTGTGGAAATTACTTCCTCTGTGGTCACTGACAGTGAGGCTGCCAGCCAGAAAATTATAATTAAAGAGACCCCAAAGAAGATCAGCAGCCCAAAGCTGAGCTTTCTTTCTCTACAACAAACTGGAAGGATGATTTAGAGGGAGCTTTTGGAGGAGAATGAGACTGGCTCATGTGTGCTCAGCTGATGGGTGAAGTAACCGTAAAAAGTGCCAGGGCCTCCCAGACCAGCTATATACCTGGTGCCTATAGCCCAGCCCAGCACTCTGTGAATGTGGGGCAGAACTGGAGCAAGAAACCAAATTGCAGGGTATTTGCCCAATCACATGCTTCTAGGAAACTGCAGTGCATCAGTGAATAAACCTGGGTAGCCAACAGACATAATAAGGATTTCTTCTGTGTATTTCTGTTTGCTTTCATTGCTAATCAAACCCTGAACATGGAATTCACTGGGAAGTACGTTGCTCTTGATGATCTTTATTGTAGGGCCTCATGATAATTTGTGTTTTTCTGGTAGTGACAGTTTCTGCAGAGATGAGGTTGCATGAGACTCTCAGTTTTCATTTGATGATAAAATGAAGTTCCCAGCCATCATATTTGCAGAGAAAAGCCTAAGTGACAGCTCAAAGAATACACAAGCTTGAGATGTTGCATGCCATGCCATCTACATCACATCACCCTGAAACAAAATTAACATGGATCTCAGTGTGTTGTTTTATCACCTTGCAGTGGAATTGCAGGCTTAGAAAGCAGAAGCTGTTCTGAAGCACTTTAAGTATGTCAGATTTATTCCCAATTTATGTGACAATACAGTGACAGAAGGTCAAATGAAACTGAACAGCATTTCAATAAAGTCTCACCAAAGTATCTCAGGAAGGTTAAAAAGAGAAAACCAAATGCATGATTGTGTTACACCATCTTAGAATTACAAAAATAATAATCTCCATTTATACCCACTTCCTATCCAAGAATGATGCAGTCCCACGCAAACTGTAATGCACTTTGCAACCCCTATTTTCAGTTGCAAAGTACCTGAGGATTTCCTGAGTGGAAAAGTTGCTTACTAAACACAACTCCATGGCAGTTGCTTCAGCGACCTTCACCTTCGACTTGAAATCTGCCTGTATTTGACCTTCACCTTTGGCTTGAAATCTGCCTGTATTTACTTCCATACATACTTGTGTCTGTATCATGTTTGCTTTTAATAATCAGGTTTTGACTTAGGAAGGAAAGTTTCTCAGCCTTGTGATTCCTGTGGGACCATCTCAGTACTACTGCAATCAGCATGAAGTGCTTTTGACTGCAGTGTAAAATGTGCCATATAGGCCTTTGAGGAGAGTCCTCTGACAGCTAAAGCACTCTTAGACTGAAGATGAGCAAATCTACGCCCCAAATATACTGATTCTGTTTCTGCAGTTTTCTTCCTTGCATATATAAACACTGCCAAAGTACCTAGTGTGATGACATGATCTTGTCAAGCAAGTTGTGTAAAGCGAGGGATACATGAGCAGGAGCAGTTGTTTTAGCCAGCACTGCTGGTCCTGGGGATCCCAAAGTTTTCCTAGATGGTAGCCAAGCTTCATCTTGTTACCAGATGTGACCTGAAGCGAGGGGATGTCCCCTGCTCCAATTGCACCTGTGCATCTTGATGCAGCCCAGCTGGGTTATGTGCACCTGGTGCTCCTCAAAGTGGTACCACTATTCGTTTTGGTAGGAAACATCCATGTCATTATCTTTGTTCTGTAGCATGGCACAGAAACCTCAACAGATCTGGCTCATGGCTCTTGTCTGAATTTTCAAGTATAGCCCCTACATGAACGAAAACCTGATTTCATTATCCTAACAACTTTTCCTTCCTTCTTGGTGGAACCTTGGAGAGGAAGGGAGAAGACAAGGTCTCCAAAGACACAACAGGATTTCCACCAGGAAGGGCAGCATGTTCTTATCTAAGACACTTACTGGAACGGGAAGGATGAGAAATGTTGATTCATCAGTAACTGTTGTGGAACAAATATTTCAAAAATGGCTACATTTGCGTGTTGTTTATAAATAATCGTATTTTTAAATGCCATGTCAAGAGTAAGATTATGCTGGGAATCACTGATGTGATCCTGGACAATCTGGTGACTTTGTGTGAAAACCAGCACCTTTTTTTAGTTATCTACAGGAATAAAGAGGGTGTGGGAGTCCCTGGAGCCAAATGGATGAGGGACCAAGGAGTTATTTAGAGAAACAGACTGGAACATTCATGCTTGAACAGGGACCATGAGGTGTACAGGGGCTAGAAGAGCCAGCATGACCACTGGAAAGCAGCGACAGTCCCTTCTCATTCACTTGAAATATGGCAGGAGCTGATAACAACTGCAGGAATGATCTTTTTAGGCAGAAATTGATTTTCACAAGATTGCCAGTAGAGAAAAAGGGTGCATTGGCATTAGCAGAGCATGTACAAAATCCAGTGTTTGCTTCCACGCCCCCAAACAGACAAAACATCAAGAATTTTGACAGCAAAGGACCTGACCCTCTGAAAAGTAATTTTCAGTGGACCTGCAGATTCTCTTCCTGTAGGCTGAAGGACAAAAATAAGTATTCTTTCCCATGTGACAGTTTACTGCACTCTACCTGCCGTTTCAGCCCATGAGCGCAGCATGTCTGAGCTGGCTGGGCTTGGACAGCGGATAGATAAGTGCCTGGCCGACAGCTAGGGATGAATGTGTTTCTCTCTGTGTTCAATGTCTAAATGTCCCCTGCACTGTTCTGTAGCTTTATTTTGTGCCAGACATAAAAAAGGAGATAATGATTATTTAAGGGCAATAACAATGTTCATTTAAAACTATTGCATCTAAAACAGCGGCAAAAAATAGATTATACCTTTATATTCCAATACGGACAGTAATATTGTTGAATTAGTTCAATATGTGTCAACAGGACATAGCTCGTTGCATCTTCCCCTTCTTTTCCTCTTAGCAGCCACACCGGTGATGGCAGAGGACACTTTGCCTTTGCTCCTTGAGCCAAGTCCTTACGCAGCATTGCTTTTAAGCTGTTGATGATTTTCATGTCAAAAGCAACCAGATTTCAGGAGTCAAGCAGGGCTTGTCAGATGGTTTAGGATCCTGGGTATTGAGAGACTGAATGCAAAATAATCATTTGCTTTGGGGGACATGGAAGGCAATGGGAATAAGACAGAGCCCGAAATGATGTATTTCACTGTTGACATGTGCATCTGAGAGAGGCCTGAAATGTCAAAATCACAAAAAATTGTCCCAAAAGTTTTTAAAATGATGGCAAGTATTACAGCCATGCACCCTGTGATGCCTGAGCAGCATATAAGCAATGAGTGAAGCTAGGCAGGATGCAGCCAGCACCATGGCAGGTGGTGTCTGTCCCATGGAGAGAGAGGGGCTTTATGGGGTGGGACTGATGATCATTGAATCACAGTGTAATTTAGGCTGGAAGGGAGGTCAGGCCTGGAGGTTATCTGGTTCAACCACCACTCAGGGCCAGGCCAGCTCCATCTGAAATGTAACTATTTCTCTTATAGGAAGTTTGACGAGTTGTCTCCTGGCAACTAGCCGAAATCTGTTCCACCGCACATCACTTGAGCACTATCTGTTTGGGGTTTGTTTGTTTGAAAAATATTTTCTCCCTCCTTTTTGTAAACAAACAAGAAATATTTCCTGGTTCAAAATGTGGGGGTGGGTAGGGGGAGAGGAGCATGGGGAAGAGGAGGAAACCAGGAGTACAGAGAGCAGGAAATATTTTCCCTGTCTGTGGAGAGAAGAGAGAGAAAGTGGGGAGGCCACCAACATACAAGTTATTAACAGGGCTGAGGATGTGTTGTTTTACTTGCAGTGACCGATGAAGCCAGCTAATAAAGGAAAATCATCATTTTTAAGGCAGATGAAAGGTAGTCAAGGAAACCCAGTATCTTCCCTTCTCTGCTGTCTAGCCTCAGGAAAAACACATTCTCTGATACTGATGCCACCATGATAAAATCACATTTTAAAAATATCTATACCTGTGCTGCTAGTAGTGCTAGATCATTAAAATGATGAGAACTGTTCCCATTTGTCTGGCAATTTCCATCACTGTGCCACCATTAACTAGTGCATCCCTGTCCACCACCAGGAAGAAACATCCAGGGACAGCCTTGTCTGAGTGAATTGCACACTTAAGGACCACGGGTTTCATTTAACAGATGAGGAAATGATTTGAAGCACCAGTAGAGATGGGAATAAATGGCAACATCTGTGCTGCTTTCGGAGGAGGGACCTGAACATGTGCTGAGGTTCTGCTCCTGTTGTGAGAGAGGCGAGTAAGGTAAACACAGGAGCCTGGCGTGGGCCTCCTCCGGCTTTGGTGTCCCTCACTGCTTCTCTTCACAGCATCGATATGGGCTCCGTCGCAGGTGGACCTGGCATTACATGCTGGGGGATATAATGATGACTACAGCTAGCTAAGCTACAGCCAAGAGCTGCCAGCAAAGGACTTCCCATCTCCTTGTGCACAGGCTCTGGGTATGAATTTAAGATCTAGCTTATCTTTGTTTCAGCAACCAACATTTTCCCTGTTTCTTCATGGCTGGTGAAAGTAACTAGGCAGGGGTGCTTTGTTAGTCTCGCGCCTTACACTCAAATTTGGCTTGCTAGGGAAAGCGCCCCTTTGGGTGGCTGATGGACCCCAAATCGCCTCCAGATTGATATAGAGAAAGAGCGTGAGGCACTGCGGTCCCAAGCGGCATGGTGTGGGAACTGACATCAGGTCACATTTTATGAGAAATATTTACATGTCCGGGTCTGATAAAGCTTCATTGTGAAGCTGCCAGTTTCCTTTCAAGGGCTGCAAGGACGGCTCCATTGCGGCTCTGAAGGAAACAAGGACGGGGTGGAGACTCACCCAAAAAACCGCATGAAATATTTTAGAGATGAACTGTGGAGAATCCGGAGGGAAGCAAGGGCAGGACAGGGTGGGAAGGGGAGTCTGCTGCACGCAGACAGTGGGCTACAGTCGTGGCTGACATGACGGGGTGTTTGGCATTCCTAGGAAAGGGTAAATGCAGAGATAACTGGGCAGGGATATGGGTGTATAGCACTTAGCTCTAAAGGCCAAGTTTCCTGCGGCCTTTAACACTCCTGCTATGCAGTTCTTGAGCTCTTAAACAGGAACAGAAAGGTCATCGCCGCCTTCCTCCTGACTTGGGACTGCTCTTTGATACTTTGCTGCCTGGGGCTGCCCTAATTCACCCCATGCCTGTGGTGAGCTGCTGGGGTCTGGCAGCACCATCTTGCAAAAAAGCACCTCCTCCCACAGCCAGAGCAGTCAAAAGAAGCTAAGGGGCAGGGTGTGTTTCCCTTATCTTGTGGAAATCCTGAGGGTTACAGGAGTTGCAACATGGTCATGTTTCCACTGATAATGCACTTAGGTAGAACCAGAGGCTTTGATGCAGTTTTGTGCTTTTTCATCACATTTATTAATGATTTTCTTCTGATTGAAGAGTTGTGTGAATTTCCACATAGATGATGAAAACAATAATGTGGGAACTTGGAGGAAGATAGAAATAATATGTAATTATAAGTAATAATCAATTAGTCACGCTGAGCTCTCTAGACAGACTGCTTTTCATTCCAAGTGATTCCCCTGCACTTGCATGCGCTGGCCGAGATTGCCCCCATTAATTTGCTGCAGAAGCTGGGGCTGTAGCACTGCCAGGCAGTAGCAGAATTGATCACTTCCCTGTACTGGCATCTTGGTCTTACACAGATATTCTGTGCTATGGAGGACACAGATCATTAGGAAACTGCTTTTAGCTCATCTTTTACTCCTCAGCATCTACCCTGCTTTCTCCTAACTGATGTTGGCAATTGATAGTCCATCATGTTGCCTCAAAAGAGATCCAGACAGTAGGACATGGCGCACAGAAAGCACAGCCTGAGTGGCTGCAAGACCCTGCATGATTTAAGCCTTCTGTGCCTCAGTTTTCCCACCTGTGGGGGTGGAACTCCGTGAAGTACCCTGGCATGGGAAATGCTGTAGGAAAGCTAAGGTTTCTGAGCACCAGCTAAAAATGTGTTCACCCACCAGTGGGACACAGCACTCTGGGGTGGAGTTGAGCAGCTGGTGAATAAATCCCAGCACCTTCCTGTGCCGTGTGGTTCCTTGAACCATCTGGTCCTGCCTGCGAACCAAGCCCTGCTCGAGAGGAGCAAATCAGACTAGAAATAATTGCGCTCTCCGAGTGAGTAATGTGGGACTGCTGGCCTGTCCCCTAGCATTTCATGTTAATGATCTCTCCTGAGGAGCAGAGAGGAGAGGGGGAAGAAAAATGGCTGTGCAAAAATGAGTTGCTGGAGGCAGGTCCTTGGTATTCTTCTTTGGTTGATTTTTCCAACTTACATAAACAGATGTAAAAAATGAGATAAATAGAGAAAATGTTTTTTCTCCATTCTTTTTATTTTAAATGCTTATAGCATTAATCAGATCAGGCTTGATCACAAGCCATGTGGCAATGAATGAATGACACAGAAATGATATTGCCAGTAATTCCAGGTGGGCAGTTTACAGTGAGCATTTTAAATTTAATAAGGATTTTACTGGGGAATGCAATGTATATATATATAAAGAGAGATCAACCACAGAACCTCTAGTCCCACCAGTGGCACAAGTAGACAGTGTCTTTTTCCAGGGTTTTTGGAAATGCAAGCATGACTTGGGGGCTTTGAAGGCAGGTTGATATCAATTAATGTAGGAGCAACAGTTTCCCATCCTTCAATAAACTGGGGTGTTGTTCATAAGTGTGACACCCCATACAGACACTCAGCATGCATCTGGTTTGGATACCAGTCCTTTGGCACATAGTCCCCAAAGATAAACACATTTTGGTGGCATGCAAGGACACTGGCAAAAAAGGTAAACCATTCTTTTCTCTGCACTCAGTGATTTTTGCAGGGGAGAAATATTTCATATGCTGTTGCTTGTCTGAAAAAAAATCAAGTAAACCAGATGCTGAGAAACTTTAGGACTGATTTCTGACAACAGTTACAAGAGGCTTAGTGGGATGAACTTTCAGTGTTCCAGTAAGATAAAGTGGAATAGAAAATTGATGTGATAAAAAAAGAGATTGGTGAAATAGACATTTTTGATGTGCCACCCTGAAATATACTGTGTTTCATTAAATTATTCCTTCAGTTGAAAGAATAACATTTAAGTGCAATAAGATTAGAAATTTAAAAGACTTCAAGAGAGCTTCATTTCTCAAAGAGCACATTCAGGGACATTCTGGCATTTAATTTCTTAACAAAATGTAAAGTGAAGCTAGAAAATGGGACACAATTAACTTTTACTTAAAACTTGGATACAGTTTTGCATCGGTTCAAACAATGCAATCAGAGTTGAGTGAATAATTTGCTCAGTGACTTTGCCTCCTTATTTCTGCTTACAGATGTTTTGTGAACAGCTTGCAATTTTCTCAAATACACCCATTCTTTTCTGGGAGGTACTAGCTATCCATCAGATAAATTTCATGAGTAATTCTCAGTCTTTCCTTGCTCAGTTCTATATTTAGATTTTCTGCTGCGGTGGCTAATATTGAGTCAAGGCTTAGGTCACCCATTACTATTTCTATTCTCTCACTGAGTGCAAATACATACGGTTCTGAGCGCCAGACTTAACTTCAAATGTCCTCTAATTTCTGTTAATATACTTATCCTCTCCAACACTGGTCAGAAATGAATTTAAAAGGAAAGTGTACAAATACTAATTGACCTCACCACCATTTTGAGCTGCTGTGGCAGATATTTGATGTACTACTTTCTCAGTTCTAATTTTAAAAACAGCAAATACAAAAATCTGAAGAAACATTTAGTAGAGGTAGTTGGAAACTGCCTCTCAACCTAGGACTTTCCTTTGCAATTGCCTTCTCTAGAGAACAAGCTTAGATGACCAGCCTAGATTGAAAACCTCATTTTTAGATATCCAAATCTACATGAAATGAATCCTGTTTGAAGTAAAAAAAGAACAACCTTCCCCAAAATCTTAGACAGCTTCCTATAAAAAAAAAAAAAACCAAACGTTTCAGCAGAGACATTTCAATCACTCTTACCTATTCTTGTGTATTTGCACAAGCATGCTGACCCTCTACGTTTGCTGCAATTCCTCCTCTTTCAGCATGGGTCAGACTGATAGGCACAAATATCCGTTTATATTCTGATGAACCCAAATTAGACCCTCAGTGCATCATTGCCTTTCTGTGGGCTACTAAAGAGCAACACTGCTGTTTCTCCATGCTGCTACCCCCTAGCATTTAAAGCCGTTTTTTGCTGTAAACTATTAGGGAATGAACGATGCATCATTTGAAATGGAGACCTGACTGCTCAGGAGGTTTCCTGATATTATTCAGGGCTCCATGTGGAATTCCAGATCCATCAACATCACCAGCCGCTGCACTGGAAATGTCAGGTGCTGCGTGCACTTGCCATATGTCTCCACAGGGGTTTCTCTGAATGCACACTTTCTGTTATCCAATTTAGATGCTGAACATTGAAGTCTTAAGTGTTTGATTCAAAATCTACAAATAATGAGCACTAAGGGTACAGTTCTACATTGCGTTAAAAAAGAAAATCTCCTTTGAGCTGTGAAAGCAAAGTATTCTACAATTTTACCTTGACTTCTCCACCTGTAGGAAGTTTTCAGAGAAGAAGTGGGGCTGGTGTGCTATGGCACGTGCCTAAGCAATGAGAAGGGCTGAGGTCTGCTCCTGTTTCTGCCCCATTGTAGGCTGCCCCATGTCACTTTACTGGGGTGGGGGGGAGGTTCAGGAACTCAGACATGCCAGACCCCACGAAGGAGGGGCATGGGCCAGTGGACATTGGCTTGAGGTTTGGAGGTCCATGAGATGAATCATGGCTGTCCTGCATGACCTGAGGGTTTTCTAGTTTAAGGTGTCCCTGCTCACCGCAGGGGGGTTGGACTAGATGACCTTTGATGGTCCCTTCCAACCCAAGCCATTCTATGATTCTGTGATTCTATGATTCTTTCTGAGCCTTGTTTCCTCGCCTCCAAAATGTGGCTGACCCTACCTTGGGACAGTGTAGTGAGGTGGTGTACACTGAAGCGGTGAGGCATTTTGGTACATGGTGATGCATGTAAGCAGTGGAGTGTAGACAAATCTACACTGGGTTTAATCCAGCAAGCTCAGGGTTGGTAGTTTTCTCTCTGCTGCAACAGGCCAGGCTGGTGTAGTAATGGTGTAATTTCTGCAGGAATGACTTTCGTGACCTGTGGCTATTTTTTCTGCAAGGTGGTTGTGAGCAGACATCTTTTTTTAACTGTCCTTGGCAGCTGTTTGTTTTACTAAGGTCCAGGTTCCTCCTACCTAAGTTTAGATACTTAACTGAGGCACCTGAGAGAGATGTGCACATGCAAAGGGGATTCAGATATTTGATGGACTGTTAATAATCAGTAGGTTGAATTGGTCTGGACCATCTACTTTTATCATTCTTATATGTTGAGAACTTGTAGAACAGACCACAGTTATATGTTTAAGAATTTTTGTAAGTAATCTCATTTAGTAAAGACAGGGTGAGGTGAGTTAATAAAAGAACTAACAGCTCTGAGATTCATGTATGGATTTAAAGAATGAGTAGGAGAATTAGTGGTCATGGCTCACTGGCCAGGCCTACTGTTGAAGTATTTCTAAATCCAAGATGCGCAAGCTCAAGAAACCTGATAACCAGATCTGACCTCTGAACATGCTGTGAAATAGAGAAACATTAGAATCTTCATAGTGATCGTGCAAATGCTCTTGATCACAATAGGAGAAGTGAACCTCGCTGCTGCTTTCAGGTGCTTCTGCTCATTTCAGATTCAAATCCAGACTATGGTCCATCTTTGTTTTCCAAGCTTTTTAGAAAAGAACAGTTGATGATGAAAAAATGCAGTGGCCCAGAATGTGATGCCGTTTGTCGGTGGTGGATCAGAGCAAAGGCCGAAGAGAAGAAAGCAGTTTTCTATGCTGTGTCTTTCATTAAACAGCAGAGAGGTGATGTTGAAATGAGAAGGCTATGATGTTTTGGAGGAAGGGGAATTGCAGCTAGCAGTCATAACCTGAAATGACCATTACCATACAACTGTAACCATAGCTACCCTCTTTGAAAAGAAGTGCAGTGAGATGTGTAAAACCATCTTTGTTAATGACAAACTGAATGACTGTCATACCCACTTGGAACAAAACAAACCATCCTTTAATATAGCTTTCGGTAAAGCTTTGTTCCTGGTGTGCTTTGCGGAGAAAATGGAAGAGGGAAGATGAGGGCATGATAAAAATGAAAAGACCTGCCACGATTCTAAGGTATATTTTAAGTTAATCCATATAAGAGGGACATATTCCAAGGAAATGTGACCAATAGCAAAAAAAAAATTCAGTCTGTTGCTACACTAGATAAACTGCAGAGTGGACTGTGTATAAACACACGTAGGCAGCATGTGATCAAAAAAAGTCTCTGTTAGTAGATGAGATTGCATGACAGGCCACTTAGGTGTTCCTAGAAGAATGCAGTATTACCATTTTAAATCAACCAGTTTCTGCTCATAATTAAACTACTGTGAATCAGAAACAACCTCACTGACCACAGCATGGTGATAGTTCTTCACGTGGTCAGCTCAGCACGGAATTTCATGCAGGAGTAGGGGATAGCATGGCTTTTATTCCTGCAAAATGACCAGCAGGAATAAAAATTCTGAGAAGACTTTCTTTCAGCAAGCAACAGTTAAAGATTTTTGTGTCAGAATTAGAGAAATTCTTCCAACTCTAGCCAAAAGACAGCAGACTTGGTGTTTACCAGTCACCCTTAGTAAAAAAGAAAGAAAAATTCATCTGTTTACCAGTCTATGAGTGAATTTGAAAAAATCCTTGTGTCCTGTTCTGGAAAATAAAGCACGCTGAGAGCTCAAGAATTCCCAAGGCAATAGGCAATATATGCTCATAAAAAGGCAGGTATAGCAGTAAGATAAGTAAATCATTGTAAACTGCAAATAGATGTGGATACAACAAAAAGGATTAAGTAGAAATAAAGGGTTTTGTCAAGAGCACAATTAAATATTTACCTTTTGTTCTCTGTCCTTAAGGAACTGCAGGGCAAACTGAACTTAACATTTTTCAGAGGACATATTTAAAGAGATTTTTTTTCCCCACTGCTTTTGAGTCCTATATATATATTTGCTACAGGAGATTAATTGTTTCAGTGACTGATTTGTATAATCTAGTTTTTATGGTAGGCAACCAAGGATGAAGAAAACAGTTAATAGTGCTTACTATTTTAATAGAGTGGCAGATTTGTGGTATGTGTCAGGGTGCTGAGGTTTTTCACAGCCTTTGTTTTTTTAATGCAGTATTGTCCACCGCAAGCTTTCTCAGACTAGCTGTTTCACTGCTTGCTCCTCTCCAAAAATCGTGATATTGGCTTAAAAAACCAGAGTGAGATCTTCACTAACAGGGCAATGAGCTGAAGGGCTCCATGCTTTGTAGTTGATACTCGAAGGGAAGCTCTCTGCCTCAAAATTGCACTGGAGATGAAAACCTGGCTTTACATCCATCTCCCTACAAAAATGTGTCCCTTGGAGGGACAGGAGAGGATGGCCCCTCGGTCTTGGGGGCCACCTCTGTCTTCTGCAAACAGCAGGTAATGCCCAGGGAGGGCCCAAGCAGACTGTGCTGCATGTTAAGGGACCTCCCAAGGATTGTTCTTTGCAGGCATTACCGTGTGTTTTTATACAACTTCATGCATCATTTCTTCATGCTTTGGCCCTCAAATTCAGTTGTCCCCAGGTCAGCTTGCTGTGATAAATCCTACTAGCTGCTAGGTGACAATTCATGCAGCTTGTGTACCTTTTTGTTTTTCAGAAGTCAGTACAGCTTTCCTCAGAAACTGTCCAGGGCCAGTCTTCAGGCAAGGTTCAACCTTTCAGTATAGGTCAGAACATCACCCTTTTTCTTTCCTTTTTTTTTTTTTTTTTTCCCCTTTTCCTTTTCCTCCCTGTGGAAGTGACTGAACCTGGGTTATGGAAGGTAGTTGAGAACCAATCTGTACCACCAAATTGAATCCCTGTTCTGTTTTTCTCCTTTGCGATGTGCACTTTTCAGTACTTACACAAGTGATCAAAAACTTGTCACCTGTTGCTCTGGGTTGCTTTCTTGTGTGTGGCTTTTCTTGCAATCCGTGTGTTGTTTTAGACTTTGGCATAAACTGTATGGCACAGTTCTCCTTTCAAGGTTCAGAAGCTTTTTTTTTGATAGCTAGGAAGGATTGGGGCTCTGTACCTTCTCCCTTCTGTCATCCTTACTGCAATTAGACACTGCAGCTGGGAATAGTCACCCTCCCTGTGGTGGTCTTCAGGAGTCTGGGAAACCTCTTGTGAGTCTTTCTTTCAACAGAAGGGCACGGAGATGGCTGTCAGGTGGGACCATGCCATCTGTTTTCCCCCAAAGCAAAGGCTGACCAGCAGCTGCTGGTGAGGATGTCCTGTGTAAACCCAGGCCCCATGGAGGGGCTTCGTTTGCAGCTTGGCAGATCTTTGCAGTTCCACATGCTCGGGGTCCTCATGGGAGACAATGCATTGTTCCTCTTTCAGCTGTGCAGTACCAAGCACTTATTGGAAACCCTTTGCCATTTCCATTGTTTGAGGCATTGGCGACCACAGAGAAAAATATGTCCTTTTAACCAGGTCTGTAATTATTTACTGTGCTGAAAGAAAAGTAAGTAAATTCTTTGTAATGCATTAACCTTTGTCCTAGTAATAGGTATCACTTTAGGTGTCACTGATTCTTGGAAAACAGCGCTATTACATTACAAAATGAATTTAGTATCTTTTGTTTTCACAATTGAGTGTCTTTTGCTTTCTCTAGTAGATACATTGTCATTTTTTATATTTTCTCAGTACCTAACAGGAAAAAAAAAAGAAGATGTTTCTTCAGAGAAGTTCTGCTAGAAGTACTTTCGTGATCTATGCTGTTTCCTGTCTTATGCCTGACATGCACTATGAGTAATTGAGGAAATTCTTCTGCACCAATGACAGTAAGTATTGGTGTCCATTTTCTTCCACAGAAAATTATTTCTGTGCTTGTTCCAGAAACTGAAATGACTCTTGTTTCTTTGAAAGGAGTTATCTTAAATTGTTGATATCTTTCTACCACTGTTGTTGTCAGAATAACATTCAAGGACAGGATGTGATTTTTTTTTAACAGTTTAAAAATACAGAATTGTTTGGATTCAACCTGCCATAAAAATTGTGTGAACTGTTTTGCAGCACATTTGATCACAAATAAGATGGCTTGGGGAAGCTAAACAGTCTTCAGCAAATTTAGTTCATTTACAGCCACTCATAATCCTTCTCCCAGTCATTCCCAGTTCACTGCTTTCCTTTGATTCACAAGTACTACAGCGGTGAATATTGCATGGGCTCAGGATGAGAAGGGTCCATCCCAGCTCTCCGCTGCAGTGCTCAGGGGGATCCTTTCCTGAAGGCCGGAGTCTCTTTTTATTTCTATCCCAGACCCACGGCTGAGACCTGCCTCTAGCGCATGGGGACACTGCAGGTGCTGCTGCAGTGTGGGCTGGTTGGGGCAGGTTGCTTCAGCTGCTCTGTCAGGAGCCTGGCTGGGGGAGTCGCATTGTTCATTTTCCATGTGTCTGGGGACACTCAGTTAAAACATCTCTGAAGGACAGTGATGTAGCACTTCCATCTCTCTCTGATGGCTGAGACACCTCCTCCCACAAACAAGAGAATAAGCAGATAAACTGTTTGGAAATGACAGTCCAGGATTGTTGGTATTATCATTAGGGCAGAGACAGAAGAAACAGAAAAAACAGGGGGCAAGCACAACATTTTGAAATAGCAAATGACCGAGTTTCTAAAGCCTCACCAGATAACTGAGTGTTTTCAGGTTGGAAGGAACCTCTGAAGCTTGCCTTATCTATCCTGCTGTTCAAAGCAGGACCAACTTTAGCCATAGATTGGATTGCTCTGGGACATGAAGCCTCTGTGTGTCTTAGTCTCCACTGCTGACTACTATTTTGAGTAGATGCAAGCTGGTGGGAAATTTGGACTATGGGTGGACATGTTGAAGTTGACTTGCTTTTTTTGCTTTCATAAATGCTGCTCTGACTTGGATTCTTTGAGGAAACACTTCTTACTGACAGATGTTTTCAAATGACAAAATTAAGGCATCTGCTACTGTTGTGGGTGGAGTTAGTCTGCAGTTTCTATGCTGTGCCTCTGCATTTTGCATTTCACTTCCTGTGGCCAATAAAAATAGAGGACTGTTATATTTTCGTTCAGCTTCTTCCTGTTCATATCCATGTTCTGCATCTGACTCCCTCAATGGCTCCCTGCAAAGTCTGAGACCACAAGCTTTTCCTGCCTGCTTCCATGGCATAGTTCATCTGGTTTTAGTGCTGTCGCCAAAAGTATGTACCTTGTTAGTGAAATCTTATGGGCTACAATGTTCTTTTAAAAGAAAGTTTAGCACCGGTCTTTGGCCAAACTTTAACTATTAACAGCCTATATAAGGAATACTCTCTGCATGGCAGCTCATCTCTTGAAGATCAGATTAAATGAAAGACCTGAAAATTCCCATTAGGGAGGTCTTTGGTTTGCTGAGGGATGGGTATAGGGTGGACAGGGTGACCCCTACAGTGGGGAGTGAGGGGTGTCTTTAGCTCTTTATTTAGGTGCCTGTCCTGAGTGTAGCCGTACACTACCCACCTCTGCTGAGCACAAAGCGTGGAAAGAAACATGTTTCCGCAGACATAGTGAGTCTCAGCTTATCCCTGATGGAGCTACAAGGATGCATGGGAACTCTGCATCACAGAAGACGGAAAGCCAAGTCTCTAAGAAGAAAACAGTGGGAGCAAAACTCAGCTTCTGGTGTGGAGAACAGCACAGGGGCAGCACGGGTGCTGTACGCAGACCTGCATGTGCTGGAAATGCCGGAGGAGGGTTTCCCCACTGACTGCATGGCCTGATCTCGCCAAAGTCTGTACAAGCTACTTGGTGCTTCACAGCAGGGCTGGTCCTAAAGAAAATACCGCAACCTAAAACCATCAGTGTCTAGAGGGCAGAGTGAGAGCAGCTCGTCGGAGTTGAGAGACGCATCTTCTAAATGTTAAGGGGCATGTTGCAGGAGATGCTTAACAGACGCAAAAGGTCACCACTGCCCAAGCTTTCAATAAAACAAAGGCCAACTATTTTTAACTTAATTTCGAGTGGGAAGCCTAAAGCCATAAGCTGGCCTGATTGCAGAAGGCCTAGACTTCTGTGATAATCAGAGCTGTATGCATAATGTGAGCCCATGACTGCATACGCTGCAAGCTGCGTCCAAAATCTGTTCTGACCTCTGCTAATGCTGTGACGCCTGCAATTGCAGATGGGGCCCGACCTCGTGAAGTCCTGCAAGCGCTGCACTAAAAATCCGTTCCTGTCTTAAAGAGTTACTGTAAGAGACAGTGAGTTCATGAACCAAAGGTGGGGGTTAACAGAGAAGAGACATACATAATTTGCATTACTTACTAGTGCCTCATCTTCAGCTGTCCACTACAAATGAGTGAAAAAGCAAGAGATTGATTGCCAGGCAAATGGGCCAGATGCCATGAGATCCATAGCAAAGGGATCTTGTGTTCTGCTTGGAGAATCCAGGGCTACTTAGATGTGTCCTCTGCAGGACACAAAGCTTTGACTCCAAGGCTATTTTCAAAAATAAATATACGTATTTTCTTTTTAAGACAGCTCTGCAGAGATCATGTTAATGTACCTGCTGGCAGAAGTATAAGCACTGACAGGAGAAAGTCTGCATCTCTGTTTTGTATGGCTTTCTTCACCCTGGTGTTAGAGCCAAAAGAAGCCAGGTTCTGGTCCCAGATCATTTCCTAACATTTCTCAGTGCTGCTGTAGAAAGTGGGACTGCAGATGTAGGTCTCTGTTCATACTTGTTTCTAGTATTGAATAAAAGCTACTGTGACTTTTTGGTGAACTTTATGAACCCAGGAGGATCTGAACATCGTCTTGGATGGGCAAGCAGTGCCAAAGTTGCACCACACTTCCTGAAAGTTCAGCTTTGTGGTGTGAGAAAGCTGTGTCAAGAAGAAAAAAATGCAAGTTTGGGCCAGCCTTATTCCTCCTGAAATAGTATTTGCAGCAGGGCTTTTCTCAATTTTACAGAGGGCATATGGAGTATTTTTCTGATTTCTTAACAGTCTGGCAGTGCAGGCCTAATGCTCTCAGTGAGGCATACTTTTTCCATTGCAGTGGTAGGCATGAGTGCTCAGCTGTTTTTCTGTACAGTTATGAAACTGGATCACCTTCTGATTATGGCACTCTAGGGGACCTGCGGAGGGGAAAGACTTTTTTCTTAAGAATAAGCTTGGAAGGCTTTTAAGCAGAGGAGCCGTTTGTTTCATTGACGGTTGCTAAGAGCTCAGGACAGAGTGTAGGTCTGATCCTGGAGCGCCCGAGCGTATGGTTTCACTTGGATTGACAGTTTGCAAACGAAGCTGATCTATTCCCTTGGGTGGCTGCCTAGTACGCCATGAGGTCGCTGCCTGCAGCAGTGATGTAGGCGAGACTGGGAAGGTTTTGTAACCAAATTAATAAATTTGACACAGCCTGGGCCTGTTCTTGTCTGTCTTTCCACCAGCTCTGGTAGGAAGCAGTCATCGGTCTGACAGACCCATCTGCAGCTTACAGACCACTGCAGCATGTTGTCGTCAGAGCAAATGGTGCCAGGTAGCCAAACAGATGACCCCACAGTTAGAATCACTACTTGATCCCTCAGCCACTGATCAGACCAGCGTCTGCCTCTGTGCTAGAGTAAGTGATCCTACAGCTCAGCTCCCCAGTCAAACTTTGTATTTCAAGGGGAAATTCTGCTATTGCTGTGGTGGCTATTTTTAATGAGCAGTTTTCTCTTCCTCTCGGCATGGGCAGGGAGCATGCATGGCCACAGCGGTTTCTAGATGTTACGGTACTGTTGGCTTGTTCCCTTTTTGCAGGCAGCACAAAGTGGTTTGCCGTAGTATGGTGAGAGCCTTGGAGCTATGCTCAGTATAAAGCCCAGCTGCCTTGCTGGTGTTCGTCATCCCTTTGGATCTGATGAGTGACCCAGACCTGAACACCTCCAGCCTAGTTCTCACTTTAGCGCTCTGCATTACTGCCACGTGCTTTTAAGGAAACCAGCATGTCAAAGTGTACTGAGAATACAGATACACATTTTCATCTTATTTGTAGGACTCCTCTGTCCCCCAGCTATCCCAGGTGCTGTGGAGGTCAATGAGCATGTATTGTTTATGCTTGCCTAGAAATCCCCATTGAAAAACTGATAGTTTGGGAATCTCGGTACAGGACCAGCTGTCTGGGGATCCCAGACTGCATCACAATTGAGGTATTGCCCTCATTTTTCTAGCAAGGCACAAAGATGTTATGTGGTTTGTTAGAGGTCATTATAGAGCTCTCTGCATGGGAGGCCCCTGGTCTTACTGGGTTCAGTGAGACGCGTAGATCTGCAGTGAGGTATTTCTGATAAGGCCCTCTGACAAATTGCTGAGAATGAGATCCAGTCAATAATCGGTTTTAATAGTTTCCCAGGCTGAATTATGTACTTGTTCTATGTGCACGCACACAGAAACCCTGACACATTTGATGTTGTACTTGTGGTTGCCTTGTAGTGAAGACTCAACAGTTTCCACATTCAACACAGATTAAATCTTTTTTCATTTTTCTTCAAAATTTTGCAGTGAGGGTGAAATTCATATTTCTCACCTTAACTTCAAAGCAAGCAACCAGGCCTCTCAGGGTCCGTATCCCAGAGTGTGCAGATCAGCCTAACCGCAGCAATGGCAGTGGAGTTGCAAGAGTGATGGAGCCCTTGCTTTTTCCACCAAGCCCAGAAGAAATGACAGATCAAAGACTTCCTCCTCCAGGTTTGCAAGGACCAAGACCTGTATATGGCTATAGCCTTGTGTGGAGCCTTTCCCAAATTTCACCCTGTCCATCATAAAGCACCACACTAGGTGTTTGTACCTAACAACCTTCCTCTGCTCTTTGGGAGAACAGTCTCACAAACCAAAACCAAGTTGCATTTCCATAGTGTCCTGCAGTGCACCCTCAGTGGGCACTTTCCAGGGCTGGCCATTACAATTAATAATAATTAAACGCAGTTCAGAGCAGCAAGGGGATAAATGCCTGTCTCGCTTAGTTTCAAAGTTGTTGCAGATTGCACGCTCCAAATCACAGAAGGGAGCTGATGCCACGGGTGAGAACCAATGGTTAAAAAAGCCCTGGCTGCTTCCCAGAGAGCTGAGGTACTAATTAGGGCCATGGACAGTCAGCTAATTCAGACCTTAATGAGCCCGAAGGGACTGCGAGATAACAAAAGCTCAGATGGGTAAACCACTGCGCAGCCTTGAAGCAGTGCTGTTTTATTAATAAGAGCCTTGACAATAGATGTAGCGTTGTACATGCAACTGGGAGGAAACTGTGGAAAAGGAGCCTGTGAAATCTGGACAGTGGAGGCAGGTCCAGCCTTTAATGGCAGATTTCACCTGTTAAAAATCCAGATGCACATCCGCAAGATTTGAGGTCTCTGTAGTGAAAGCCCAGAGAGGTGCGAAATTGGGTTGTTAGTCCTTGGGTTGCAAAGAGAAATTAAACCTCTCGAAAGGCGAGACTGAAGTCTTCCTCTCGTTTTGAGGACTTTGGAGTGGATCTTAAATTTCTTCTCTAGGTGGTTACTTTTTGGTTTTATTTTGAAAAAAAGCCACGGTGCTTTTCCTATCCTTCATTTTCTTGGAAAGCATCTTTTGTATGGGCATAGCGAGGTTCTTTGTGTGCGCACAAGCAGGCCTGTGATCTGCCCTTGTCCCCTTATCACCCATGTGGAAACATGGCTAACATCTAACATAGGATGCTTCCATGCCTCTAGGGTATAAACCAGATGTAAGGCAAAAAAGAAAAACAAAAAAACCTCACAGCTGTCCTTGCAACCTGCTCCCAGAGAGTCCCATGTACATTTTATCATCTTCAGTTAGCTTTATCTGGTGCACTATGGACCCTTTGTGGTCATGTCTGTGGCCCTTTCCAGCGGAGTCTTCCTCTCTTGGATGTTTGCTCTTTTGAAGCATAACTAAATGATTTTGAACACAAACAATGAGATTTCCTTTTTGGGGCTATCCTGGCAAACATGGGGCCACCCGGGTGCCCCAGCCAGCCTGCTCAAAGCAAATATTCCCGCTTGCTCTCCGTTGGCTGCCAGGGCTGTGGGGCCCTAAACCCTGCTGCAGGCATTTGCTCCAAAGCAGAGGCAGTAAGCATTGCTGCGGTTCTGCTCCTGCTGTGCCTGCAGCATTCCTACCCCGTCTTCCTTCTGGGCAGTGAAGGGCAGGATCTGGCCTTTCATCACAGGTTTCCACAAGGGCTTGTGCCTGTCTGGCTGTAGCACCAATTATCTCTGCAGTTAGCCTACCGAGAAGTTAGGGGTAATTGACACAATTTTGCTTCAGAGCTCATTTTGAAAGAATTAAATTTAAATTGAATTAACTATTTTTTCACATTTTTATACTTTTTGCCTCCTCAGTAAGCTAAATTGCTATTTGTGGAGCAGATGAGCATAATGTTAAGCTAGTTTTCAAAGAGGTTAATGGACAGGATGAAATGTTTGCAAACGCAATGGGTCCTCGCCACCAAAGGAGCATCTAAGTTCCTTTCCCTCTCCAATGGTCCTATTTTTATATACATGTATTACATTATATGTATATGGGAATTCTTCTGGGGTTGTTGCAATTCTTTCTGTGAAAAAAAAAAAAAAAAAGGCCTCTTTTGCAGAATGTTTCAAACCCAATCTTGCTGGGAGCTTGGGAACCCCTTCCCTGATCTGTAACTGTAGCTCCCTGGTTGCTGCCGTGCTGAGTCCATCCCATTTGTCACTAATCCTTTCAAAATACTGTATACAATTTTCTTTTTATTTTCTGTTACATGTATCAAAAATAGGCCTGTGCTAAACCTCTGAATATCAAGCCCCTGCAAGAGAGAGAGAGAAGTTAGGTGTCAGCTCACCTGGAAAGGTCAATCTGGCCAATGGTAAGAAAGCTTAATTTTGTTTCCCTGCTAAAATAAAGGATGGTGCCTTGCTCCTTACCCTTGTTTACACAGCTCAGGAACAGCTCTTTGCTTTGTAAGTCAGGATCACACCCTTCCTCTCATTGCCGAAGTGCGTTTCCTGAGAAGTACAACCGGTCTCCTCCATCTGCCACCGTGATCAAAATAGCTGGGGGGGGAGCTCTCCTCCCCCTACCCCATGCGGGAAGCGTTACTCAAAAAACCAGGCTGCGTGCGGCACCTGCTAACTGGCCCCTGTGCACAGGGCTCGGCGCTTCCCAAAGCGGGTCAGGCAGTGCTGCCAGTGGGAATAAGTATCTGCTGGGGTACATGGTTGTAAAGAGCTGGGCGTTGGGGTGCTGCACATGTTATGTTAGATGCTGTGTGCAGGTACCCAGGCAGCTTCAAAAGCTGATGCACGCCGGGTGCAGGATTCCAAAGCCCTCAGCTGTGACCACAGGTGGTCAACAGATTCCCCCTGTCTGTATGACAGCCTTTCTATCTTTTGCAACCTGACTATATGATATGTTTATTTTATTGTATCTATATTTTGCTATTTATAGCTGTCTTTGTAGCTCTGTTCCGTCTTTTGCATCACGTCAGTATTAACAGCTTGCACCCTTTAAATATCCCAGCCAGGCAAATGCATTGTTTGCTACTACCCTCTCCTCTGCTTCTGTCCTCTTCCTGTGCTGCAAAGGGCAATGTGTCCTTCCCACTCACATCTAACCTCTAGTGTTTATTGCGTGGGCAGTTTCTTTCCAATGCTCTGGCTTTTCATACTAATGCAAGTAGAAATGGCTCCAGCATGGACAGGAAAAAAGTGCTTATTTTTGGCCTACTGAACTCAGTACCACAAAATAATGGGATACGTTGCAAATTGTGACCTTTTAATCATTATTTCTGGCATGAAATCCTGAAGTTCTTTTTGCTAATATTCTTGATATATGAACCTTTGAAATTTTGTTTTGCGATCTAAGATCCTAAGAAGAACATAAAATAGTACAAGGTTGGTAAGAGTTGGGGGACTTGCAAGACAGTTGTTTTCCTTGTCGTGTAGCAAGTCTGTCTCATTTGCAGAGCTCTTGCCTTAGGAAGCATTTTTAGACCAGATGTGTGCTTGCTCACTAACCTGTTTGCTACAATGACATAAGGATATTTGGTTTTCTTCTTGTTGTTTTGAGTGAAACCTGCTATGTCATGCAGATTTTTCAGTCAAAATCCCCAGTGACAGTTCTTTTGAGTCATCATCTTCTAGGAAGTAGCTATTGGAAGTCTCTTCTCCCCCATTCCCAAAGCATTTAAAAGAGCTGTAATGGAAACTAGAAGAGTCTTAATCAGAGATGAAGAAATTAAACACCACTGAACACCACTCTCACCTCCCTTTTCCCCTCCCCACAGTCACCCACACATCTTTCTGCTATACCTCCGACCTCTCCCACATCAGCTCCTGGCTCCCTCCGAGTTTGGCACTCAGCAAAAATGGGGACTTAAGGATAATGCCTGGATGGAGAAGGGCATTCATACACTTTTATGCCTGTGCATACTCTGATCCTTGACTCTGGGACGGACAAAAGTATTGTGTTATTGCTCTGGGAGAGTTATGTGCTCATTCTGGAGGTCTCTGCAGCTGCTTGGACATTGACTCTTGGAAGTATCTTACTCAATGTCACAGAGAGAATGATACTCCTATCTGTATGATAGATATGATGCATGTGTCCATGGAAATGAAAATAATATTATGTAGTGAAATCCTCCTGGATTCTCTGCATCTTACTTCCAGCTGGAATACATTTGTGGATGCTCCACTGGATGAGTTTGATCAGGGTATCTAGGTGGAAACAATTCTCTTCTAAGCATTGGAATAGTTTTTATTTATTTATTTAAATTCATAAATATGAGAAGACACCCCCCACCCCCCCCGCCCCCAAATGTGCATGTCTGTGAGAATCGTGAAGCGATAACCTTCTGTTTAAGTCTGGTTTCGTGGCACCCCTAGCAGTGAAATATATGGCGAGAGGCTGTAGATTAAAATGGAAAGTGAAGGGAAATATGATTCACCATATATTTTGCAGCCTTGTCATTAGAAAACTGAGTAGGTTGAAGAGCTGGGTTTGGATTAGGAATTCCTTATCCCTCCCTGTGCTTAGCTCCCTTCTCCCTTTTCACCTCTGACTTACTCAATGTAGAATTCATTAATATGACAGTGATGTATTAGGCAAGTGCTGGACAGATATTTTGCCTCTCCTCCCAAGTCAATCCTCCTTCCTTCCCTCCTGCTCCTCAGCTGCTTTCTTCAGCAGCATCCATATTCCTTCCTACACGTTGGGCAATACCAGGGCCCAGAAGGGCTTTGGTATATTGGTTTCCATGTGGAACCCCTTTTCCCTGGGGTTTACCAAGTGTCTCACACATGTGGTGAATAAGCCCTACTTTGTATTTTCCCTCCTCACCACTGTTTGATGGCCATTTCCGGGGACAACAACATAAGAAAAATAATTAGCAAAGCTCACGGCAATAACAAACTGTGAAAATCTTTGCCCTCCATTCAACTGTTTGGCATTATCAAGGAGAAGAAATGTGAAATGGTAACACTTTAATTCATTAATGTGTTAATTGATTTCACAAAATTTGTTTGCAGCCACCTAAAGCAGTCTCTCTTCTCTGATTTTTATGAACTGCAAGTACAAAGCATAAGTATGGAAGAGAAGGCTGCCACCTGCACAAATAAATGAAAATACTGATATAGCCTAAGTTGCCTGAAAACAAAAATCAAATTCTTTCCTGTTCTGCTGAATTTGGTACACATCAAAAATACAAACTTCCTGCAGTTCCAGTACTCTATGAAGAAGAAAAGGGCAACTTTTTTCCCCATTAATAACAAATACCTAAGGGGCAATCAGAACAGAATTAACAGGGAGCAGCCCAACTTGATGAATTTATTTTTTTGTCCAAAACCCCCTCATCAGTCTATCGTCATAGATGAATGCTAGTGAGAGAATTGGGACTTAGAAATGAAATGGAGTTGTTGTCATACAAAGTGTGTCTCCTTTCAAAAACACTTCCAATGGTATTTATTTTTTGTATTGATTTCAAGAAGCTCTGGCTACATTACAGGTCCTCTTTTGGCATGAATGCTTCTCTTGAGAATATTTTCCATGTGTTTTTTTGAACACAGATGTGTAGTTGAGAAATCAAATCAGCAATGCAGCAGACAAAGGGAATGGCTTCAAAGGTTAACCCATTGTAATGGTTTGGCATTACTTTCTTGGCATCTTTGCCTGGACATCTTAAGCCAAAGATGCTATTGCCCATGCTTTCTCTCTAAAAGTCTAGTGCACGTCCAGAAGATAAGAATGATGTTCCTAGAGAGAGAGGGGGGAAAGAAGTGCAGATTGCTCAATTTCAAAGAAAACCATTTTTTTTCCTCCCATTTTATTTTAAGTGAAGATGGGCTTTAATAAAAAAGGGTTGCTGGGTGGAAAGGGATGTGTCATGCCTTACTTCTGATGGAAACAAGGCTGGATGAGCAGGCACATCACTGCCAGGCAATGGGTGTTTCCCCTCACTGAAATGAAATCTAGATTTAACTTTCATGGGTGTTCTCCCCACCTCATCCACCAGGTATTTTTTGCTGGATAGCTGTCAACTAGCTGGCCAGTTTGGGTCATCTCCATGTAAAGCTTCGATTTTGAAAAGCAGTTTGAGGCTGAAAATGCTGCTGCGTTCAGGGTCTTTCTAACTGAGCACAATGGAAATGGCAGCCATGAACCACGGACCAAGGTTGTTTCTTCCCATTGCTTTTCAACATGTGTTTCTCTGAGTGGTGTCAGAGAACAACCTGCATTGATGAGGATGGAAGGAGTATGAAGTACTGACACGTGTGATTTTTGCTACTGTGCAGCTTCCAACTATTTGGGGTTTAGGAAGAGTTTAAGCATCTCAAAATGCATTATCTTAACATTTGGCAAGATGAAAATCTGAAGGAAAGACTATTAAAAATTTGCTTTTCATTAACACAAGCTAATTAAATCATTTAGCTAGCACTTTCAGTCCTGAGAGCGTGCAGCCACATACTACTTTGAGGTTTCACCTGGTTTTCTGCCAAGTTCTAGTCTCCAGACCAGATTTATTTTTGAGTGGGAACTAAGGACTTTTGCACAATGTCAAGCATCGTCCACTGGATCTGCTAATTTGTGGCTAGATTGTGCAACTCTTACCCAGCCAATGTGACTAATTTTAGATGTGCCTTGCAGGGCGAGTATGGGACAGCTTTGCCTAAGTACAGGCTAGAGGAACAGCCCCGAGCACAAGGATTAATTGTATAAGAATTTAGTACAATCATGAGTAAGGCTCATATGATGTAACCCTTTCTTTTAATTCTGTGTTGTTAACGTGAACTTTGCTGTAGTCAAGGGTTTCCTGAGAATATTATTTATAATACACTCAGTTCCTAAAAACCTTTTATTTCTCAGTAGCAGTACCTCACCCCTTCTGTGGTTTCAGCGTACAGTCTAGGAAAAGGGGCTTTCTCCTGTTCCGTTGTGGATTCATCTCTTTGCCATTATCCTTCTCACATCTTTGTTGGATGTAGACTTTGTTTTCCTTTAATAAACTTATTTTTAGCTCAGTGAAGTACACTTGAGATACCAGCCTTCCCAGGCAGCCATGCTGCTGCCTAAGCAACCGTAGTCTTTCTGGAGCATTTCATGTAGGGTGGGTTTCTTTATTTTTTTTCCCCAGTAAGTAGTAAAGCTGCCCTGAAATACATGCGGTGCTTGGACTGGAGTTTTCTTTCCCAAGAAAGGCTGAAACCCTGCAAGTCAACAGTAAAACCTTGAGTGACTCGAGTGAAGTGAGGCTGAAGGGGGAGCAGCCAGTATATAACCTTGATAAAACTGGGAATATGTGGGTACATCGCATCCAGAAAAAAGAAGAACCCTGAGCCAGCTTCTCACTCAGCAAACTGCAGAAGCCCAGCGCACTCGCTCCCTGCTCGTCCCCCACTTTTCAGCTCTGAGTGGAGGCTGGGTGCCCAGAGGCGAGAGTGGATCCAGCCCTCTGCATCCCCAGAGTGGCTTACCAGGGCTTGCAGAGGCTTGTGCCTGGGAGGGATTTGGCTAGCAAGACTGAAAAGAGCCTGGCAAAAGGAAAGAAGGAAATCTGCAAGGAAATCTGAGAGGAGACCTAGTACTGAAGAAGAGTTAAAAAATTGAAAGCAGAGTTTATAATGTGGACAAAAGTGCTGAGATTTGATCCTGATGTTTGCCTGATTAATTCAGAGGAAAATTCCCCATAGACTTCAGTATGCTTTGAAGGAGGCTCTTCCTGCGCTGCTGCTGCTGCTGCCAGATTTGGTTCAGTTCATCTTCAGTGGGGCTTTGCCTGGTGAGAATAAAGCTCTAGCACCTTTCCTGAGGGCAGTGTGAGTGCCCTCACAGTTATGGCCAGCAAGGCATACTGTTTAATACATGGTATTTCTCTCTGGCTGTAGGACCCTAGAGCTGGCTATGGAGTATTGCTAACAGAAATCTTTGCATGGGAGAAATGTGGGGGGAAACCATTGCTGCAGCCCAGGGAATGAGGAGACATGGGCCAGGGCCACAGATTTGATCTTGAAGGTTTTTTCCAACCTAAATGATTCTATGATTCTGTAATTTGTGTCTGGCTAGTTCTCAGCAGCTCGTAAGAGGAGGTTTGCTCAGTATCATCCCTTCCATTAAAACGGTTATCCTAAGGGGGTTCAGCTTGCTATCTAGTTTGAGATACATTTTCTTCCCCTCACTGTTGTCATTTTGTTGTCATAGCTCCTAACTGATGGCTCAGTGCTGTTCACTCATAGCAGCGGAGCTCAGGTTTTATTCCTGCGATCAGGAGCTTACAAATGTCTTTCGCAAAGTGCATCAGCAGCTTGGTACCGCTGGGTAACCGCCACATCTATCACTCCTGGAAATGATGCCTTTTCCCACCATCAGCAATAGCAGTTTTAACCTCTATGCCTGGCTCACTGCTAATATACAGCGCTCATAACACACCTGTGCCTGCCTGGGACTGCTTTTGGGAAGTCAGCTACAGTGAGAGGCAGAGGAAGAGTGAGAGAAAATGCTCAGGAGGAAAAGCGGGATTGATAACAGCCTCTGTGCCATAGCAAGAGACAGCTTTTAAGGAGGGAGCTTTGCAGATGTTTATGGAAACCTGCCCCAGGTCTGGAAGGACGTGCACAGACGAATGTGGGGATGCGGGGAGGCGCCATGGTCCAGTTGGAAATGGAGAACGACAGTGATTAATGCAGGATATGAGATGATAGCTAGCAGGGAGTGGGCTGGAAAGGAGTCTGCAAGTGAAAGCCAAGAAGCCTGCAAACCAAAGGGCCCCGTATCTCACTGCTTTCTCCAGCGAGAGAAGGTAAAATGAGGAGGCTGTGGAGCAGAGCTGGCACTGCCCAGCCAGGGCAATACTGTTCTCTCTCCGCCTGCACTGGCTGCTGGCACGAAAACAAAAAAAGAAAGCAAAAGGAGAAATCACTAAATGCAAAGAGAAACTACTAAAACCAATAAAAGATGAGAAAGGGCTGCTGTGCTCCTGCCTTGGTCATTGCTCCCAAGACATTTCAGAGATGTCCTATCTAGCTGAGATCCAGGCACCATCAGACTAATTTTGAATTTAAAAGAGCTGTAATTATGCCATTTACTGCCATTTCAATTGCATTTGAATCAAACCATGGGACCCAAGCAACTAAAGTTAGGGGTGTCCTTAATCCAGGCTTCAGGTGCAATCTTAACAGCTTGTACTCTAGCACCTGGGCACGGGGTAAGGTGAGGAGAGGTTTCGGGGGAAAGGGGGTGAAATAACAAGCTGCAGTGTGCCCCTGTGCCGGGCAGTGTTAGGAGACCCCTCACATCTTGGCGTGCTGATTTTTCTCATTAGTAACATGAATGGAGGGGGTTGCGTGCACACAGTGCCCAAGCTTTTCCGATCCGTGCTGGGCTTCTAGGCACCATTACATGAATAACAAGAAATAATGTCACTGGAAGAAATGCTGCTTTTTAAATGACTCACTCACGGCTTTGTTTCAGCTGCTACAACATTGCAGAACTAATGGCCAATCGCTAACATTACAGCAACGTCCTTGTCACAAATGAATGCACACACTGAGCTTTATTTCTGTAATGTCATCGGGCTGGCAGATAACAAGAAAGAAGAATTTTTGCCCGTAAATTGCAGCACATGTTAAAATCACAAGTAGAAAGTAGAGGAGCTTGTGAATCACCTCACTGATCAAGGATTTACAACTCTCAGTGCTGGTCAGAGCAGGGGAACGTAGGCCGATGACAGAAGTCTACATTTTCTGAACAGGCCATACTAGCAAGATGTGTCTGGGAAGTGAGAAGGCAATGAATTAAATACAAAAGGAAACTAAAAAAAGGCAAAGAGGAAAGGAAAGAAAGGAAGGAGAGGAAGGAAAACAAGAAAGAGCGAGGAAAAGAAAGGAAGAGAAAGAAAGAAAGAAGGGAAGAAATACATCAATTTGTTAAGTCTAAAGCTACCCAGAAGGATGGGAGCAGGACCCCTCTGAGCTGCTGCCCAGGCCAGCCCTGGCTGAAGGCTCTGCAGAAACGCTGGTGCTGGGGTTGGTGGTGGCTGCAGCCAGGGCTCGGTTCGGGGGGGACAAGTGGCAGGTTGGCCAGTCCAGCGGTCCCTTATGGGCTGCCGGAAGAGGGCTGTGATGTGGCGCTTGGCCGGGACTGTTTAGACACACTGCACAGGGTGACTGGCAAGAGGGGAGCAGGTGGATGGGCTACGGAACAAGGAAGTATAACAGGAAAGCAGGCGGAGAACATGGCTTCTGGAATCCCCCCAGGCCGCGGGGCCAGGAGGCAGTGAGCTGGCTGGCCAAGGGACGGGCTGGCCGTGGGGTCACCAAGGATGGGCTGGGAACACACGGTGCTAGGCAGCTGCCCCAGGCATGGGCTGCTCTTTGGGGCCAGATGTGTGTCAGTCTCTGCAGCTCCATCTGGCTAGAAACGCTTACTGCTTCTTCAGAGAGGGGCGGTGGCAGTACAAATGTGCACTGCGGCAGTTTGGGGTGGCCCTTAGGAGCATCCAGCGAGGCAGTAAGAGGCAGGTGTTCACTAGGCACAGAGAGGCTTTTGCCTGTGCTGCGCAGGGTGCCCGGGCGTCTGCAATCGCTACAGCAGACACTGTGATCTCTGCACCGGCTTCCCTTTGATCGGTACTGGCTTTGTTCATTTTGTAAGCCCTCAACCTTTCTGTTCCTTTCAAATACTGCTGAAATTTCTTGCACTGGCATGCTTGAAATGATGTTGCCTAATACAGCACCCTCTTCCCACCACCTTAGTTTTACAGTCTAATCATTCACTAGCTTTACCACTGAACTCTATTCTCGGGAGCCAGATGATAATGACGCTTCTTCAAGAACAGCTTTAAGTGGATACGAGTCGTAAGTCAAGAGGAACAATTAAAAAAAAAATTTGTTAAAAATCAATGTATTCTATTTAGAGAAGCGTTACTATGTCATTAATACTGCCTTCGTTTGCAAAGTCTTTTTACAGTCCACTTAGCCTGCAATCTGCCTGCTGTTTGCTCTGAGTGCTCTGCTAGACCGGACAGGGACAGTAACTGCAATCGGCTTTGCTAGCTGTTTTTTATATGCTTAGTTTCACTTGAAGGGTCTCTGCTGCAGTGTTTGGATAGAAACACTGCTGAGACTTGGTTATTTATTTAAACCATCTGTTTCCATTGGCACAAAGATAGCCCATCACAATATTTCTGTTGGTCTTCAAACTCTGCACACCTGGCAGTGGCCGTACATGTTAGCAGATCCGAGTGAACAGCTCCTGCTGTTAGGAACATTTCATGCCAGTTTGGTGCAGGTATAAATAATGCTTATAATAATATAAATATAATATAAATAATGCCTGTCACTGAAGGCAATGCCCTTTTTTTGCTACCCTCTCCAAACGTCTCATCCTCCAGCCTGGGAATAGCACAGCAATTGTAACTGGGTGGGGGGGACTACTGGAATTCAAACTGGCATTTCTACATTCTACATTTCTACAGCAGTTTATATCAGCCTTTCTCTTCCAGCAAAAGCTTTTTGTTTGTGTTTGGTACAGGATAAGTATGGCCTTTAACCCTCTACATGACTGAGTATTACTAACATGCCTTTTCATGAAAAGCCAAAAGAATTACAGAGTCAGGGCAAAAAACAGCTCTGAGCAGTTTCCACATTGCTCTTCCCGGGGCTGTTATCTCTGGCTTTTTGGGGACCCGTTATTCCCTAACTGCAAAACATCCCCATTAGCTCCTGACCCTGCTTCTAGTCTCTAACTCAAAATGGGTCTGTCTGGGGAGTGTGAAGGAACGCTTTTAACAGTGAACGTGGGCTTCGGTGGGTGCTGCCTCTTGAGTGTGTGCTCTGATTTCTTTTTCACCCCCCCCCAGGAGACAACATGAACACTGTCCCTGCTACCTCAAATTCCACAGTCCAGTTTCCCATGTGTTGGTAAATCCGCGGGGTCAGCGTGCCTAAGGTGCAAGAAGTGGACGGGAAAACCCAACCGCCTGTTTCCCTTTGCCAGGTAAGTGTTGTTACCACCTGCTCCAACACAAAACCATGTTGTATCCGCACACAACAAACAACTTGCCTCTCCCTCTCCAGAGATGTCATTAATGGAGCCCCTGGGTAGCACTAAATTATGTGCGAGGCTGAAACCACTCATCTGTAATCAGGCAACAAAATCAAACTTTTGTTTAATGGTACATCCAGGCAGGAAAAATAAGGCCAGTGTAACTGCGCTAGCAACACCGATAACAACAGCATGATACATCCTTGAGCAATTTGGCTGCGCGCACACCTCCCCAGCCAGCCGGCAGCACGCACAGCCGGCGCTGCCTGCAGCGGGCAGGCCACACGCCGTTAGTTAGTCAGCCCCTTCCCTGTGGCATACAAAAATTTCTTGCTTTTCTCCATCCGTTTCCTTTTGCCCCTGGCGATCCTTCCCGCACCTGACAAGCAGGCTGCGAGTACCGCAGCCAGAATACAGGTTGGGGCAGGTGCTGTGGGCAGGATACATACCTTGCATGTCAAAGCCCCTTTAGCATCACCTTTGCAGTCACCTTCACTGTCACCAGCAAACAGCAGATGCCTTCAGGTGGCGATTCGGCAGGACCAAACGTGGTGGCTTTGTGGGGAGCCTGCACACTCGCAGTCATTAGAGAATGGGCACAAGCCGTCCTGGGAGCAGAACCAGAGACCACGTCACCCGTCTCGGCTCTCACCACAGCTACGAGTATTTATTGTATTTGCTCCTATTTTCTTTTCCTGGTCCAAAGACTCTGGATTTCCTTTGTATAGCATGAAACCACCGCAGCAGCAGGGCTGGCCAGGAACTCCTCTCTTGCTGCCCTGTATCTGTGGGGGAGTGAAACTTTGAGGAAATCAGTGCGTTGGTCACATACGCCCTCAAAAACCAGACTGTAGGATAAGGGCTTTGTTAATGCAGGTGGAAGCGTGGTAACAGCTCCCCTTGACAGGACCAGAGAACCCTCCCTGCTCCTGACCCACCCTGTGCGCACATACAGCACCCACCCATGTAACAGGCACCAGTGCGGTTGCCTGTTGGAGTAGGGCTCTTGGTGGCTGGCACAGGCTTTTGTGTCACTTGGGTGTCCCCTGGGAGTGCGAGGGCCCTCCGCAGCTGGCCATGGACACCAACACAACAGAGCTTGACTCCAGCCAAACTGAAAAATAAATTGCAAAGTACAAATGATGTGTTTTGGATTGGATAAGGCAGCAAGTGAGAATTTTTTTTTCAATTGCACTATTAGTGCTATTTGCCTGTCTCATCCTTTGCTGGATTTGGGCCCGTGAGGCTCTGTAAAAACTGCACACTTTCGGGTCAGCTGAGGTTTGCACGGGGAGCAGCGCATGCTGTAAGGCTGTGCATTTTTGGCACAGGAAAAGCACTGGTCTGGCTGCTGGGTCATTAAAATACAGCAAATGGCACTTCTCTGCGTTTATCCAGGCTCCAAACAGAAAACAAGGAACTAGTGTGATAGCACAAACACATGGAAAGCAATTCCCCTTCAAGATGTGCTAAAATACCTTTGACTCAAAAGAACCTGCGGCCTGGGTGGCAAAGGAGTGACTTACAGTGGAAAAGCTATCAACTGTCCAGGTCAGCCAGTGCTGAATCGATACTAAAACAACCTGGGCAATACAGCTCAACAAAGCTCTGCTCAGACCCTTCATCTAGACAGGCCAGCTCTCGCCCGGGGTGAGGAAATAGCCAGTGACAAAGGATGTTCCAAGATAATGACAGCAGTGACTTACTTCCACCTCTGTAAATGACTTATTTGTTCAGACCTGCTGCTCTCCACACTTCTGCAGTGTTTGGCAGTGAATGTGATATAGTATGAACCCAGCCTATATAAAACCTGCCTTAAAAATCACTGCCTTTAGAAGGAAGAGGTACTTCCTCTTAAGTGGCTGAGCTAAACTATTTCCAAGCACTTCCAGCCTGGATAAGTCCAGTCACTAAACCCTTGGATCAAGTACTGCTTTCAATTACGCCTGTAATAACCCTGTGGTAGGTCACTGGGGCTGTTCCAATTTATGCCAGTTCAGAAAACAGTCAGGAATGGGATTTTTTTTTTTATTAATTTTTTTTTAACTTCAGTTAGAGAGTTGTAGGGAAAAATCCCACTGATTCAAAGGAAACTCTGGGTGGCTGTTGTACAGGTAAGAGGAGCCCTACCCTGCTGGCATGGCTGATGGCTCTTACTTGTTTGGCATCACCACCCAGGGCAAACCGTGCTGTGGGCGAGGGCCACCTACTTTGATTTCCTATGAACCTGCAAAGCTTGAATGCACACATACACACCCTCTGAGTATTTGCTTAATGAATAAAAGCTTTTATAAAAGTGAGCTAAAAAGAGAAGCAAATATACCAATATATCCTCTTAATGCTTCTTCAGATGAAAAAAAACCAGAATACAATGTCTCTCCTGAAGTTAACTTCCACTGACTTCCAGGACCAGCCAGGAAGATCCCACTGAGTCTCGGAGCCTGAATTCTCAGAGGTTATTTATAAGCCAATTTAGTACCATGGTTTATTCTGAAAAACCTAGATCCTACCAAAAATGTGTCCCCATTCCCCTCCAGCTGTACAGTGGGTATAAAAGCCAGACAGGCTCCCGCTGCGTATGTTATGGCTCTCTGCTATTATAGCAACAGGGCAAGACCTGCATGTGTACAGCCCTCATCTCCGCTCAAAATGTGATTACCAACTCTTCTCCCCAGATGTGAGCCGCAGAGGTAGCCAGCGGTGACACCTGCTCGACAAGCCCCAGACCAGAGCACTTTTTCAAGCACTGATGTTTTCTTTACGAGGCAAGCATTTCTTTCTTCTAAGGGTTTAACTTTTTAAAATATGCTCCTAAATGAAAAATAAAAAACCCTCCACAGTGTTCCTTGAAGGTGTTTTTTTTTTTTTTTTTTTGTTGCTGCTGTAACCAGTAGGAAGAGGAACATGCTCCATGTCCCTCAGACAACACGCATGCTACCAGACTAGCTTTGGCTGGTATGTTGACAGTGAGGTGCTGGAGGGAGGTTTGGAAATGGGCCCTGGGTGGGGGTTTTTGGAATGGGGCAACATTTTTGAGCCATTGCTGCTGCTCAGCCTGGCCTGTGGAAAGGGCTGAGCATAGAGACCCCAGCACACCTCCAGGAGGTAACAAATTATTGTGGCTCTGAAATGAGAAGGTGCAGCTCTTCACCAGGATGCATTTTTGCCTTGAGAGAGCTGGAAAAAAAAAAGGATGTGAACATTAAAAGCATTTAAGAAATACCATGTCTCTCTTTTCCATAGCAAAAGTAAGCGATTCAGACAGATAAACACAGTTTTACAATTTGTACCTGCAGTTTTGAGATGATTGTATTTGCAGTTAAACAGCTAGCATCCTTCCCTAGCAGCAAAGGGTTGTGAAACCCTCGAGTGGACAGTGCTTAGAAACGCTCGCGAAAATGCCAGTTATCCCTGCTGCATCCCCAGCAACATGCAATTCCAGTTTGGTCTTTATAAACCCAGCACAGATGGTGTATTACATGCTTTGGAGGATGCTGACCTGCTACTGTACTTAGTGCAAAACCTGGTGCTACTTCTTAGCTACAGAGTAACAAGAAAATTTATTGTTTGGGGTAGATTGGGATCTGTAATCCCACCCCGTCAGATTGAAAGTCCGATTCCTTAAAAAGCAAGAGCTTGGCTGTAATACCATGGATATATACACAGATAAAACACAGATGGCTTTGACGTAGCGTCATTCATACAACATTCCGGTCATGTCACAAACATACCAGCCTAAAAGCTTTACTCATTCTGTTACAGTTCCTAAGCAGAGCCGAGGCCTGACTCTGCCCATGGAGGCAGCCAGCTCTACACGGCGTTCCCACGTATTTTGCACAAGAACGTGCCCTCGGCCACACAGCTCAGTAACTGCGGAGGCAGGCGAAGCAGTGTGACAGAGCATCAAAACAGGCAGAGTCAAGGTAGATGTTCATTTTAAGTCACTTCCCTACTAATCATCTTTCATTCTGAGGACTGAATGCTGTACTTTGACATGTATGTAATAAAAGCTTTGCTGCAAAATGGTGGACTTTTAGGCATGTGTTTCAGTGAATTTCTGAATCAAGGTCTCAGCAATCAGCTGGCCGCATCTGTCCTAGTGTGCCCCTGCTGCCACCGCTGAGGGTCAGTTTGGTCTTTTACCCAGAAATACAGCCTAACCGACCTAACACCCTGCAAGACAAATGAATTTTAAACTGGGTTTCTTTGGTTTTGGTTTTTGTTTTATGCAACCCAAGTTCGTAGTAGCTGGCTGAATGCTAGGTGGCTGGAGAAAGCTAAAACCAAACAAATACTGTCACTAAATGAAATACATTAAGTCGACCATCAACTACAGGCTGCAGTAGCATTCCTGGCGCAAGTGCTTTTCTCTCTGATCACCTCCAGGAAAGCAAGCCAGGGCTGGGAGCGTGCTGCAGGGGCACAGAGGTCGTTTATTGCTTCTGAGTAAGCTTTGGTGGTGCTCTTGCTCCCAGCATGCATGCTGGGTGATGCCCATTCCCTCTTGCCAGGGCTTTTTTTGGTATGTTCACATCTTGGGCAATGCATACCGGTCGTGCTCTCCCTGACCACCCCGCCTCCTTCCCCACAGCTCACATTTGCAAACTCGCAGGGGAGTGCAAAATTCTGGCTAACAACTTTTTCGGCCTGCAAAGATGGTGGTGTGGGTAGGAAAGCTGTTTTTCAAAGGGAGGTTTTATATGTAACTGCATTTTGGGTCTGCTCTCCCCAGCAGCGTACTTTGGAAATGGCGCTTTGCGAGTCCTCCCGAGTGACTTCAGTTACGTGCTACAAGAGAAACAGGATCATTTGGACAGGTGAACCCTGGCACGGCACTAACGTCCTCTTCATTGCAAGCAATAATGTAAGCAAGGGAAAAAAGCTTGGCTTGGGGTATTGCTGAAGCAGTAGGCAAATGGGAAGCTGTGATGTTTGTGGTCTGGGTGAGCCTGCTCCTGAACCTGCTCAAACTCTGGCTCCACAGCCACCTTTGTGCTTTGCCTCTATCTTGTCTCTCTCTCTGTCTCTCTCCCCCCCCCAGCAAAGCTGCTTGGTTTTTCTCATTTTTTTATTCCCTTGTCTGACTGGTTTCCTAATGTGTGCAGGCTGAGGATGGGGTCAGTCCGTGTGCCAGCAAACTGGCCATCACTCACCCAGACAGAAAAGAGCAGAAAGTCAGTGTCATTACTGAAAACGCAGCTCTTTGGCCACAATTATTTACGGCAACTTGGTACATGTCCCTCTGTGTTTCTCCACATGACGACAGGCATTGCTCCCAAACGCTATCAGGTCTGGATGCTGTGGTGCGGTAACTCCCATCTTCCTGGTTGTAACTGTGTTTTTGGGCTATCTCGAAATACGTGACCCAACTGTCTTACCTGCAACATGCCGCTGGGTTTCTGGAGAGAGCGCTTTGCCTTTCAGGGTTCCTTCTGCCTGTGGGCACTTGCTCCCTCCACACCGAGGGAAAACCAGGGCAGGAACCTGCTCATCTCCTCGGGTTCAGCCCTCTGCAGCGGAGCAGCGTGTGGCCAGGCTCCCTCCCCTCCAAAACCCACCCCCTGCTCTATTTCCGCATGCTCTGAAATGCTTCTTATGTTGCTCACAACCTATTTGTGATTAGATGTCTGTTTCGAGAATTCGGCTGTCTTCAAGTCTGGGTTGGAGCTGAGCAAAGTTCAGGAACAGAAAGCATTTTAAAACCATGTTTCGCAGAAGACTTGATCCGAGCTCCACTTAGCGCAACCCCAGCCAGCACTTGCAAGGTGGTATTTTGTCAGCGTTGAACCTCCAGCTACTCATTAATCATTTCACTCAGATGGAGGACACAAAGCAAGGGGGAGGTGGGGTATTTCCAGAACAAACCTATTTTTTGGTTACACACGAATGTCTTAGTGTCTGCTTTGCTGGCAAGCTGGAGCCCCACCCCAGCGATTTGTGCTCAGCCTTTCGGAAAAGAGTGAGACCGCTCTGAGGAAAATGATTTAAAATGCCTTCAGATGCCTTTTCACTTCTTTTTATTTAATTCCATAAATATTTTCATAAGGCTCAGTGTCTTTACAACACTTTTTTAAACACTTTTTTTTGTTTTATACACACAACTTTGACACTTGTTTGACAGGGTCAAACAGTCCAATATAAACAAAATAATAAAACTGGCAAGTGCGGATCAGCTGGGTTACCAAAATCCTTTTTTTTTCTTTTTTTTTTTCCTTTTTTTTTTCTCTTACTGTTAAAACCCCAAAAGCACTAAAATATCAGTATTTGGCTTCAAACTAGAATTTTAAAAACCTTTTTTTTTTTTTTTTTAATTCTCTGCTACAAGTCCCTGTCATCATAGTGCCTTTAAACTCCTACAGACTCTTCTTTTCTTCTTAAGGAAAAATAAGCTTGGTGATGCCATGCAGAACTTACAATAGCTACTAAATATACATGTTCCCTGAAATGTAGCTGCAATGAAAAGATGACAGAGCATAAAGAGAACAAAACCAGAAACCCAAAGCACCACAGTGTACTATCAATAACATTGCAATGGACGGCCAGTGACCATCCAGAAACTGAAACAAATTTCAAATATATTTCTCTATGTATTATTTTCTATTTACAACTGTTAGATGCACCTAGGTTGGTTCTTGTTTGATCTTTTTGGAGAGGGTGGGGAGGCGAAAGTCTTGAATTTAGATCCTCTGTTCTAGTGTCTAGGTCAAGGGGTAATGCAAGTCATTTACCTAGGGAAGAGGGTATTTTTATTTTTTATATATATATATATATATAGATTCAGCCAGAGAAATACCGTAAACATGTAAGTTTGTTACAACTCTCTCGTTTCTGCATATGGAATGGTAAGTGGGTTCCTCCTGTCTGGCATTGAAATGAAAGTCTCTATCAGATGCTCAGTCAAAATCACCCCAGGCTGATTGCATCTACGCTGCTTCCAGCGCGTTCAGACACAGGAGGCAGCCCGGCCCTGCTCCCTATTGGGAAAGCCACAGTAGGTAGTAAAAGTGGGACCCAGTGCTGGTTCTTCTTTGTGATAATGCTCCATCTCTTGCAGCACCTCGGCAACTTACGGAGGGGAAGAGCTTTCTTGAATGCCATTGCCTGAGAGCCAAGCCCCTCTTCCCTCTGGAACAAACGCCTGCATCTGCTTTGCCTGCCGCCTGGCTTCGGCAAGCACGAGCAATGCTAGTTTGGTTTGGCTTTCCATTTAAGAAAGAAGCTGCGAGTCCAACAAGTGGCCTTGTCAGATCAAGCGAGTCTTGATTTATGATGCAAATAATGGTGTGGCGGTGGTGTTTCTTTTTTCCTAGTGCTGAATATTTAGGAAGCATCTTCTCATAAAAATTATGGATGTCTCATTCTCACTCTCTGAGGCACAAAACAGTAAATGAACAGGCTTAACTAATGTGCTTGTTACTTTTTTCCCCTAAGCAATTAAAAAGGCAAAGGAATAAGTGAAATTCTCATCCTGTTGACAACAGTCTATAATATCTCTCTCTTTCTCTCTCTCTCTGCATCTCTCCAGCCATTCAGAAATAGTAAAACATTTCAGTTAACGTCCAAGAACCCTTCTCATTCACTTCTTTAAATACACATTCTGCTAAAGAAACAAAATAATATTTGCTACATATTCAATATTAAAATCTGACCATAAAAATGCAAAGATACAAAAGAGCATAAAAATAATTTCTGATATAAAATTGAGTTGCCTCCTATTTGGGATTCCCAGTGTTTCGCAGCTGCCTGTCACAGAGGGGCCACTCTTCCTCTCCAACACACTCATCTGGCTTTGCTGTTTATTGATCGCTTCTAGATTACAAAAAAGTGCTGAGATTATTTTTGTACTTAAATAAAAAATACAGCCGCTGCCTTGCAATATACCCTGAAATAAAACAGGCTCCATCGAAATAATGAAATCACACTCTCTGCTCTTCCCATTCGCTTGTATCTCTTAGGGGAGAAAAAAAAAGCATCTCCATGCTAATTGGCCTGGGGTGCTTTTGTGGTGTATCAGATTAAAAAGAAAATGATAAATACCGTGATCAATCCCTTCATCCCACATTTTCAAAGGAGCTTGCAGAATAGCTCTGCAAAGTTTTAAAATTCATCTTCTAAATCTGGTTAAACAGTCTCATTTGCCCTAGGGAAAAAAAAAAAATCATCCTAGTGCACAATGATTTGTTGTACAAGCTTAAACATAAGCTTTCGTGCTTGCAAACAAATGTACTTAAGGCTGAAATTGTAGGAAGTGCCTTTGAAAATAGAGCTATGAATCTCCAGAGGGAGAAAAAGAGAGAGAAAGAGACCCGGAGAGTTTAGCGAATCACTCCAGAGCCCACTGACACTGATACACCTCTGCCGAACCACTGATGCCGTTTAATCTAAACTGATCACTGATTTAGATTAGGTCATGCAATCATGGTCATAGGGCTAAACTTCTCAGGTCACACCCCTATCTTTCCTGAAGGACAGTTCTCAACTCCTCTGCACCTTGGGTGCATTAAATAGCAGGTAAATACTTGCAGTTACTTAGGCAATGATCCTTCTGCTAAGGGGTCACTACCAGCAGCTGACGTTTTGCTTGGGAGGTCAGTGCCCAAGCGAAGCCAGGGATCTTATATGCAATAGAGTAGAGCAGGCAGTGAGTGCAGTCATGGTCCTCACTTTTGGGATCATTGCTCCTGTAAATGGCAATTAGTGGTTCATTAACGCAGTACTGTGCAGGCGTGAGTGTGGCCAACAGGATGGGACCTTAGTTCCTGAAGAAAGAAAACTGGCCATTTGTTGGAGCCTAATAGCCAATTTTCCTCTAGCTGGAATGGAGGGCATGAAGCCATCAGTTTTTAAGCTTTTATCTTTGCATGGAAAACAAAGATAGGAGTGGGCTTTTGAGAGTCGTGTCTCAGCTTAAAAAGAAAATAAATCAAAGATAACCCCACAGAAATAAAACTAAATGCAAAAGAAACAGAAGCCCCTGATACGCTTTTCTCAGTCTTACTCCGAGTGTGAACAAATCACACTGAATTGAGAAAAAGACAGTGCTTAAAAAAAATGCAAAAAATTAACTGAGGAAAACCCATCTCTCACTTCCTAAAGAGCTGATACCCCTTCTGCTTCTTTTCACCTGCCCACAACAAAACGGTTAAAGCCAGAGAAATACTGCGCAGCAGAGCATGGTGCACAAGGGAGCACATCCAGACAGGCACGAGTCAGACCAGAGAATGCAGGACGGGGACAGGGAAAGGGTCGATGCTCTTCATTGGAATGGTGACTCCGGGGACAGCCGAGGAAGGGACAGAGAGGGAGGGAGAGGGAGCAGAGATCTCCCAGCACTCCAAAAAAAAAACAACCCC
>JAVKLA010000039.1:2124096-2137359 GCA_034782735.1 Sagittarius serpentarius | reverse complement strand
AAATAAAATCAAATAAAATATACACCAATGTAGTCCATGAGGAACTTTGATGACGAATTCACACAAGCAAGAAAGCATTCTGGGATGCCAATGATGACTTGAATGAAAATGAAGAAAAGAAAAAAAAAAAAAATGTCCGACCAATGGAATAAAATAAAATAGGTCACATGGTTAGAAATCATTGGTGCTTCCTAGTATCTAGTAGCAGATTGCTTCCCAAAAACAACAAAAAAAGTTTTTGGTCCTTCTATATATATACATATATGTATATATATTATTATTTTTAAAATGTGTGTGTATATATATATGTATATATATTTAGTTGCAACAGTGCTTCTCCGAAAAAAGGTCCATCTATAAATATAATTTTATTTATTTTTATTTTTAAATTTTAGTTCTTTTAAGTTAAAATTCTCCATCTCTCTAGGTATTATTTTTTGAATGGTGTTAACCTGCTGAAGTTTTGCCAGAATGGTGCCTGGCTGCGTCTGGGTTCGGTGAACTCGAAGACCTGGGACTGGGATATGCCATCTGTCACCATGTATTGTCCCTGATTTAATGGATCCTGGGGTGGTGGGTAGGCTGGAGGAACCGACTTGGAGTAGCTCACACCTGCATCGATGATTGGGGGGAAAAAGAAACAGATCAGTCAAAGTGCAATTGGGTCAAAAGTCTTTCTTCGTCATGCTATCGCTTCTTATCACTTAATAACCAGGGTCCCAAACAACAGGGAGACGTGCTAGAGACGGCAAATCTACGGAGGAACGCAGCAGCTGCCTAAACTCTCAGCTCAGAGGCTACCTACACTAGATCACGAGTTGAAGATTTGGAAAAGATCCATTACTTTGGTATTGGCAGAGTTTTGCCTGCCCTCATGGAAAAGTCCTGCGTGACCTAACGAGGCACAAATGTGGCCAGGCCATATGCAGTACCAATCTGGTCAGATGCAGGCAACCGCATCATTCAGCCCGCTCACAAATTTAACACTTGCCATTTCCAAGCTTGTTTTTGTCGTCCCTCCCAGCTACACTCGGAGAGCACTTTTGCCCCCACATGCCCCGGTGACCAGCCCCGAGCAGCGTGACCCTGAGGACCACTCGGCACCAGTTCCTGCGCCAGAACGGAGCAAAGCTGCTTTGGAGGAAGCACTACACTGCAGGGACCCGTGCTGCTTCAGCGCTATTCCGCCTATACAAAGGGCAACTCATTATTTCCTTTAGGAAAGTTTGTAGGACTTTTCCATAGGGTTCATTTTAAATTTACCAGTCTGGTTTCAGCCAAAAATGGCTGCACGCAATGCAGGAAAGGCTGATTCTGCTCAATCCAAACTGGTAGCAATGGACGGACTGGCAAAGCTACACTTCCAGGTTCTAGACGCGTAACTCCCACATACGTGAGTCACAGCTCCTGTGCAGGAACGGGGTGAGGGGACGCTGCCCTTACGGCTTTCCCAGGGAAAGGGGGAGCTTTAGCAAGCTGGGACCTACGCAACCTGTTGAGAAGGACGGTGTAGAAAGGGCGGCTCTGGGTGAAGGGAAGTGGAACAGAAGGGTGGCAAGTCACCAACCACCAAAGTGTAAACTACAGGGAACAGTAATGCAGCTATTTCTGTATTTCCTTCCCCACAACAGCACTGATGAGGGATAATCCCTCCTTCAGCCTCAGGGTAGCGTGATCGGCTGGAAACCACAACTCCAGAGAAGGGCAGGAAGGAGAGAGGAGCAGGGCTCTGAAGCAGGTTGCTGTAAGCTCTGGCCATCTCTGGATCCCCTCTGCTGCATGCAGAACTGCTCTTCCTTCTGCGGGGAGGGCAGCCCCGGCCGCGTGTCGGGTGGCAGGCTTCGCAAGGGCCATCTCGAGGCCATTGCCTCCCTTGGTTTTAACCGCAGGAGCGAGGCGACTCTACCCAAGTAGATCAGTGTCCTCATCTGGAAAGCGGGATGGCATCACCCACCTACCTCACACGAGGGTTGTGAAGCTAAATTAATTAATGTTTGTAAAACACTTTGAGATCCTCGGCTGGGAAGGTGCTAGAGAAGGCAAAATACGGTGATTAGCACCCAGGTACCACAGCAACGTGTGTAAAAGAAATGCGACTCTTTGCATTCAGTTAGCGGTTCCTACCCCCACACAAACACATGCTTTGTGGGACCAGCGCTGGCCGGCCTGGGCACGGGAAGGCTGCACACAGTCGGGTACTTACAGACAAAGGAAAAAGCCTTACAAAGTGCACTCACAGAGCTCATCAGACAACTTCTATACGTTGCCGCATTATAATTCAGGACCTCTTTTAGATACAAAGCTAAGGCTTTAGTATGGCTTTAGGAAAGAGAATTAAATTGCTTCCCCTTGCTTTAGAATTTACCAATCCAGGGTTGTTAAAATCCTCAAAAGGTTCAGACCAAACGGAGGTATCATCTCGACTATGTCTAACTGATTTCTCCTTCTTTACAGCAAATACCATCAAATCATGCAGCGCTCTGTCCACTGTAAGGAGTAACCGAGACCTTTCCTTACAGTGGACAAAAACCACTCTGTGATTCATACTTATTAACCTTTAACAAATTCATCACAGTTAATATTTCAAACTGGTTTGAAAAGAACAACCTGGACGGTGTAACCAACTGCAGAGTCTGCTCTGGAGGGCAAACTCTAGCCTTGAACCCATACAAGAGCGCAGGCATTCTGGAGGCCACCAGCCTTTACTGCCTTGGCCACTTCTCCCAGCAGAGACTGGTGAGGAATTTTAGGATCTGTGGGAAGGTTAGGATCTGGTACAGGTGCCTTACACAGCTACAGTTGGGAAATGGATCTTCTTCTGTCTGGTTCGTGGTTTGGATCTTTGACTGACCCCAAGGGCCAGGAATTACTTCAAAGGCAAATAGTCCTTGTGACACCAAGATTACTAACTAATGTTCTACAAACCAAAAGAGGTGTGAATCTAAAGCTGCTACTAAGGGACATACAGCAATTGTTTCTAGCTTTGGAAGACATTAAAACCACACTGCTTTAATGACATGGCCCAGTGTCTTTTCCATCCTGTGGCTGCAGAGTAGCAGTCAGCCTTGTGATGCAGCTGGTCTGCCATGCTGAGCCGGGCTGAGCTCTTTATTGTCTCTAAACCAATCTGTGGAGGGGGAACTAATGTATTTTAATCATGATACAGAAACGCTAAGAAATCTCCTGGATCAGCAAAATGTTATGCACTTGGCTGAAGGCTGAAGAAGTAGAGAAAGGACAGTCTGGCTGGAGTCCACTGACACTGATGGAGTTACACTGGAAAGAATGTAATCCATAGTCGGTCTTCTCCAAAAGAGAAAAAGGCAGACTCCCCTGGCCAGATCACTAGCAAACCCCATTCAGTTCTTTCCCAAAATAGCCTTTTTTGGTCCAAACTCCTGAAAAAATGTCTATCCTTGCTTGAAACATACCCATGCACACACTGCTACTTCCCTCAGGAAAGAAGCTCAGACCCATATTCTCAAAGTTGCATGTGTGGCCCTGCTTGAGGATCTAGGCTATTGGCATTAACATCTAAGCTGGATGAACGTCAAAAGCTCCTGGCTGGTTCTACTTGAATAAGCAGCCAAAGATTTGCATATTTATCATATTTATCAAATGGCCTCCATGGCCTAAATGATCAAAACTGCAGAGCTCAATGGCATGCATAATTACCGTGTGTTTGTAGGCATGCAAATCAAAACACTTGTGCTCTGGCAAGTCAGGCCGTAAGAATACATTTTTCTTGTGAAACTGTGATACAGCACTTTGCAATAGCTTGAGGTGCCCCATGAATGCCTTTTTTTTTTTAACATACCCATGTTCTCAACAAGGTGGAACACAGGAATTGGGGGTAGGGAGGGAGATACACCTAATCTGCGCATCTTCAAATCCTGAGAAAGAGCAATTCTGGGAAAAAGTACGACAGGTTGGTATTTTTCTATTCTGCTCTGAAGTGGTTTGCTCCCTCAGCAGAACTCGGGGCCGTTGTGCAAATCTGTCTTGAGGGCTTTTTTTATTTTTATTTTTAATATGCAAAGCCATAACTCCCCTGCAGTTCAACAGAAAGAAATGAGCAAAGCTCTTTTCCAGTGCAATTCTGGGCCGCTTGGCGAACGGCATTCAAAGCGCAAAGGGAAAGAATCGATAGGTAAGTAATGATTTCTAGACACAGCTGCTGCGCTGCCTTCCCAAGGCGTAAGAAAGCAGCTATACACCAATGACCAGACTTGGAGCTCCTTCTGCTGGTTCATGCATAATTCTGCACTGTAGCAGAATATAAAGGCTGCAGCTGCAGAGCGAGATCGTTCGGCAGGGTGGGGGGTTGTGGAAATCTGTTCAGAATAAGAAAAAGAAAACTCCAGGGTTTATAATTTGGCTAGACAAAACTGGTAAAGAGAGATGCTGTGCTGTCAGTTGAAATCATGTCTTTTTTTAGTACTGGGCAACGTCACTTGGGATCTTTTGGATTTCTCAGCTCAGAAGAAAACACAAAGATTTAAAACTGTCTCTTTTTCCCCTTCTAGTTCTTTTTTTCAAAGTCTCTCTTCTATTTGAGGTTACAACACGACTTCAGTAGCACTTGAAGATTTAAGAGCATGCTATTAACTCACGAGCAATCCACATGGACACGTGCAGACAGAGCCAGTTATAATATAGCAGGACAGCTACATTAACACTGCACCTTTCCAGAGTTAATACAAAACATACACAGAATACACTCAGATTTGCCTACATATAACCACGGAAACTTGCCTTACAAGCTGTTTATTCCATCCTCAACCTCTACGGTTTTAGCTTATACTTTGATCAGGAGCTATTTCATAGGCTTTTCTTCTACCTAGCTATCTAGAAACCGTGCTGTTCATGAGCCAGAGTTGAGTGGGAGACAATAAAATATCAACACCTGCTTTCTCTACTGGCCGAGTGGAGGCTGCTGGTAGGAAAGGAGACAGTGCTGCGCTAAGGAGCCTTTCAGCTACCTGTGATCTCAACAGCAGCTGAGCCAACTTGCATCCTTCAGGAGCCATGCTCAAAAATCCCATAAATTCAGTTTCCTTCTGAATATTGTAACCCATACACAGCGTGGGGTAGCCGGGAACATACCTCAAGAACACTAGTTGTTGTACAGTTAATTACTCCTGCAACAGTAACAAGTTTTAAGTTAAATAAGAAGCAGTAATGGCTGAATGGGTACAGCCCTTTGCCTTTCTTCAGCACATTTCAACAGAGGATCTCAAAGCACTTCATCACTATTCACTTGGTTGCTGTTTCATTTAGAGTTGGCAAACTATGCTGTGTCTGGTATTAGTTCTGCTCCCTGATTGCAGACCTAGTTTTTACAGCGAGAGGTGTGGATGGCAGCTGTGAACAGGAAACGTCTGCCTCCGAAGGCAGTCCTGAGCAGCTGCGGACTTCGTCGGTTTACACACTTCCACTCTAAAGTACCCAACAAATTTTGTCATACTCGCCCAACTCGAGGAATTTAAGTGGCGCATTAGCCATGGCTCTTCACACAGCCAGGGATTTTACTCAGCGGCCTGGCAGAAGTAGGTATTAGCAGGAATGGTACCGGTGAGGAGAACATGCCTTAGCTCCCTTTTCTAACCAGTAGCCTAACTTCTCTGTTTCGGAGGAAGAGGGAGGGAAAAGGGCTAACTGCAGCTTGAGAAATGCAACAGGAAAACCGTAATCTTGTATCCTGGCTATTCCACAGCCAGCCACACTATCTACAAATACTGAGGGAACTTGACCTTCCTGAGTCGAGGTATCCAGTCTGTTACTACAACCTGATGTCATAAGACTGGAGATTAAGATAACGATTCCTCCTGGGATAAGCAAAAGCTAAGTGAGGCAAGATGGAACAGATGATACTAGGGCTTTATCAGTAAAAGCCAGCTGAAAACTAATTTATCCCATCTTGTATTTGTATAGCCTCCCTCTCCTCCCACATTCTGTACATAGCAAAGATCACTCCGTTGGTTTCATTGATAGGAAGAGATCAGTTCACCCATCGCTGCCCTGAAATGCAGCCTCTTCTGGGTAGCGACACTGCCCCTTACCTAAAATACCTCACCAAACTGGAAGTGCAGGAGTATCTAGGCTGACAAACTTATTTCAGTTGGAATCTCAACATGACATTGTCAACATCTTGGCTCTTCAAATGAGGGCCAACGGAAAACCCAAGAGGCCTGTTTCACATCTCACCACAAAAATCCCCTGGAGAATTTGCTCAGAAGCATGTGCCCATCGCCGAGTCACCGGTACCATCCTTAGAGGTCTCCCAGCCAAGAATTTATTCATGATTTCCCTTAGCTTGTACATCTGACCGGATCTCAGATGATACTACTGACTCCACCTGGGTTACTAATGCCGTGAGGGAGAAGCCATCTATCTAAACTATCATCAGTGAGACTAGCGCTTGTGGACCCAAAGCACGAAGTGCTTGAGCGAGCCACAGATGGTCACTGCATAACGCCCGCATTTTGGAGGTTTTAGGTAGGGTCTGTATTTTACAAGCAATGGGGTAAGCTCTGTGGTTTCTCTGAATCTGTGGGGAAATACCACCGAGAACATGATTAGCTCCATTCTTTCACCTACACTTCAGGAAGCTCTGTGAAAAAAGGGAAGTGACCCTGATTATCTGAAAATGTAAATGCCCCTCTGTTTAAAGTGGTTAGTCTATGTTGCTCAGTCTCTTTCAATCCCCCCGAGGCTATGCCTACATGTGTGAATAGGATAGGGAAACATGTCAGGGCCACGTCAATCTTGTTAGCAACGAAGATGCAATAAAATAGGCTTAAACACTCAGGAGAACCACAGGAGGTACCTACAGACGCTGTTACCTAGTAAGACAGACCTGTCCTCACCAGCACAAGTACGCTAACATGCCGTCATCTCATTTTGCTATGCAGACTTGCTGGGGGAGAGCCTGAAGTGCAGAAGTGTGCGAAGTCAGAGAAAAGCTGTTGGGTGTTTGGGTCAGGGTTTTTATGACATAGTTCGCCGTAAGCTCAAGTGATCAGAAAGGAAGAAATTAGCAGGAAAATTCAGTGATTCAGAGGGTGTTTTACTGCAGGCCAAAGCAGTTCATGCTGGCTGATGATTTAACCCCTGCTGGGTTTGCATAGCTGAGTATTTATGGGCAGATTTAATGACAGCATCCTTCTAAGCTCAGGCCTAGGGGTGATGGTGATCGACTCTGTGTTTCCCTTCTTCCGTAAGTCCCAGACCATCAGGCTAAAGACTCGTCTGGGCTGAGGGCATCTGTTTTGGTGAAGCTGTGGCACAGTGCAGAGGAGAATACACAGGACAGAGAGAAGGGCATAAAGGAGCTGGCTCATAGCATGGGTCTGAAGAGCTCTCCTGGGGTGGGAAACCCTCCCACCTAGCACGAAGGTCACTTCTTCAAATTTGAACAGACATTTCATTTTCCAAAATGGAAACATTAGTGGGAAAGGGTGCTTTAAGAATGGGGTCTCCTCCCCGGGCACTGGAACCTCTTCTAATCCCTCTGACGCACCTGATGGACATGAGCAAAAATCCCTTACATGTACACGCTGTCCTGCATGGGGACAGATGTGGACAAAGCTGGGGATCAGGAAAGTAACAATGTTTCTGAAAGCTGCGAACACTAATCATCGGAGAGGAGATTAAAAGTGGCCAGCAGAACAGAAGCCCTTGATGGACAGAGGAGAAGCCTTCCGTTTTCAGACACTTAGAAATGGAAAAAGTACCCTGGGTAATCCTGTGTTTATGTTAACGATGGACTGGAGATCCAGAAAGGATCCATTTTCAAGGGAACTTTAGACTTGTTTCCACTACTTTAGTCAACAATGAGCACAGTTTTGAAAGTGCAACTCAATGTTATCTTAGTGTTGCAGTGTCAGTGCAGGCAGCGAAAGTCCTCAGTGGTACCTGGACTTACCTGCAAAAAAGTTGCACGCTTGATTGGCTGTAGCTCAAAAAGGGCTGTGGGGTTTTTTGTTGTTTTTGTAAGTCAAGACAAATACATTTCTCTGTTACTTTACTATTTCTAGGAGACACCACACTGAATTCTATTCCCAGTTACCACACTGACATTGAAAGAAGCTAAAGGGCAGCAACCAAGAGACAAAATCTTGAACAATCAATGCAAAAAGAAAAAACAAACAAACAGCCCTTTTCTCTATCTGTTGGTAAGGTGCAGAGCCAACACTACCCATTTATTTTATGTCTAATGAAGGCCAAAAATTGGTTTAATGCTATCTTAAGGCACCTGGTCTACTATCATCACGTTTTGCCCAATCCAGTCAGTAGTGCAAATCCTAGTATACTGCTGGAATCTGACCTTGCGCATCTTTAAATCGGTTTGGAAGGAAGCCTGGCACTGCGTGTGTGCATGCATTTCTGCGCAGACGTGGGCATTAGGAGGGGGTTGCTTCCAGAGGGGGCTGACTTGTGCCCCACAGAGGACCCTCATTTTGGGATCAAAAACTTCTCAAAACACTGAGAGTTGTGTTCTCTCTTAATCACCTGGATAAAGTTTCTACCAGGTAAAAAAGCAGGGTTTTAAGGTTTCTTCTCCTGCTATCAGCTGATCTCTCAGCGTCTCTCCCTCACCTGCTGCAGCGAGCAGTAGTTTAAATGTTTCCTTTTCAAACGCACACCAGCCAGCTCCAGAGTAATGCTTCTGGGAGGTGTGGTACAACACTGAATGAAATAAGCCGCAGTTTATACTATTTGAAAAATGTTTTTCTGCTTCACCTCTAACAAAGCTGATCTCATTTTCCATTTCACCTCCTTCACGGCTTTTCTCTCTTCCTTAAGTATTCTGTGACAGGGAAATTACCACAGTTTCCCATTTAAGAAGTGGAGGGAACAACTGAGATAATCTAGAAACAAGTCTGTAACAGGCATCCACTGACATGGGAGCAGGGCTCTCGACATGTCAGGTCGAGCAGTTGAGCCGTCAAGCCCTGCTGTAGCTGCTGAGACCTGTCCTGCAAAGTCCACAAATTTAAATGAATAAACAGTTCAGTTGAATGCAGTGGAAGTATTCCTATTCCTAAAGGGCTTCACTGTTTTCCAGGTATAACTGATGCTCCAAAACCAACTTAAAGCCCCTTCCAACGCTACTGCGGTGCTGTCGGAGGCTGCGTGGGGAGGGCAAAGGCAGCGCATGGTGCCTGCAGGCAGCAACCTCCTGGCACAGGCACACACGTCTGCTTGCTCCCCAGCCCTGAGGGCTGCACCTCAGCCTCAGCCACACAGCCCCAATGCCTGTCAAGGTCTTTGGCAAAAAAATTGTTGCCAATATATGTAAAATGCACATGGCAAGATTCAAAAAAATCTGTCACTAAAAGCGAACTCTCAGGAATTTCCTCCTACCTCCCTCTTCTGAGCAATGCCACCAGCTCGCTGCTCCGGCAGCCTCACGCCTCTCTTTGGGTCTGGGGCACAAGACAAACCACAGAGTAAGAAAACTAAAGAGTTTTTAGCAAAACATTCAGTGCCGGTACTTAATTTAATTAATCTGAGACTGGGCTATGATTACCACAATGCAGGACAGAAGAAACAGAGCTACTAATTTAATGACCCTATTTGTTGTTTTTCAGATTTCACATCTTGAGTAAAACAATCAGGCTTCGCTTCACTTGATGCTTGGGGTCTGACTGAACTTCTGTCTGACTCGAGGACTTCATCTCATAAAAACAACTGCCAGTGTTATAGCATAAGCTCATTCTTCATAAAAGAAATGCTGACTGGTGTTTTAGGAGCTAATTAATTTTATAGTCAGAGAAGTCTAAGATAATAGCCCCTCCTTTTTCATCTCAGAGAGAAAGAGAGAGAAAGAGAAAGAGAGAAAACAAGAGAGCAATTGCTGTGTAAGAAGTAAGTACGGTTAGGCGTATTATATTTGTCAGGATGCAAGTCCAGTGATTTAAGCGGGAATACTGGTAAGCATGCTCAGGCACCTTTGAACTGTGTCACTTAATAACTGAACAGTACAATTATTAATTAATTAATACCTTAATTAATTAATATAATTAACTGAACAGCAATTAATAATTTAAACTGGTTTTGTCATGGCCATCATGCAGTCAGATTGTCTAATTTTCCAGTTGCCGTAATCTCCGTGGTTGCTTCCGTGCTGAGGGACAAGCATGCTAGTGGTGAGGGGTGAATCTGCAAAACCGAGCTCGTGACAGCATCCGCTACTGCCTGAACTACATGTACATTGTGTACGATACGCGTCCCTGGGCCTGGTTTTGGGTGTGTGCATACTTTGAGCTTAGAAAATCTGGCCAGGAGAGTTTTTAGAGAACATCTCAGAAGACAACATAGGAAGTTAGTAGAGAGGAGAAGACTAATGACAATGGAGAGACACAGCAAACCAAGGCGTTTACAGTTGGCCTAGCAAACCACTACTGGACCAGCAAAGCCAGTATACAACAAACAGGTGAGGCAGAAAGCAAAGAGCTCTTTCCACTTTTGCAAAAAACACCCCAGTGTCTGTACAGAGCGGGGACGAATCTGCCTGGAGCTGACTACGGCCAAGAAGCGATGACTTCTCTCAAAACCCATTTACAGGCCTAGTTGTTCCATGGTACTTTGGTAACGGATCGGTATGTCTACGACTTTCTGAAGCTTTGGAAAACTTGAAAAATGACCTCTCTGACTTTCCCTTTGTATTTAGTATTTCAAAACCTGTAGCTGTAAGAGTTATTGCGAGAGATAATTAACGCTGGCTGTTTCGCCAGTTGAGACTCTGTATAATATCTAGCATGGCATTTATTAGGTGGCTGTAGCCTGCCTGGGTGGGGAAATGAATCTGACATTAGAGAGATATAATGTCTTTACTAAGATACTTTATTTTCTAGAGCTGATGCTACTGTGCTGTCCTTATAAAGTTATAGGTAGCGCCAGGAAACAGGAGTGTCCCCTTTCCAAAAGCAGGAAAGGGGTAGATCCCTCTCCATCTCCAGTATTTTAGCCATCTTTCTTTCTTTCTTTGCTAACAGGAGACTTTGGGAATGAGCAGAACCCCTACATACCTCCGCACTCACTCCCATTTCAGCCTGAGATAAACAACTGAGATAGATTTCTGCCCCCAGGGACAGCTTCTGGACATCAGACTGGAGACACGAGATCAAATTTATCTCTGGTGAAATTCCACTGGCTTCCAGCCACGTTAGACCAGAGATTAATTTGGCCCACAGATACATTAAGAAAGGATACAAAGCACAAACGGTATTTTGTAAAAAAAGAGAAAGGGGAGGGGGAAATTCAAGGGGGATGCTGGATCCTAACCCAGCAGGATTCAGCCCAGCCCACTCCACCCTCACATCACCAGGCACAGTGCATGTTGCCGGTTACCTTTTTGCTTACTGACTTTCTTTACTGTCATTGCCGCTTGCCGCTTTTGATTTTCAGAAATTTCAAAGCCTGAAAAAGGGAACACGGCAAACACAATTCAGAAGATTGCTTACAAAGCCTCTTTTTCTTTTGGGGAGGGGGGAATCTTCTGCACTGTTTGGCAAACACAGAATGCCCTAGGTGGCAAAGCATCACCCAGTGAGCTGTGTGTACAGGCAGGTATTTTACTGAAAAGTAAATCTTCCTTGAAAGGACAAGCCTCTTTATAATCTCACTTGTGCAGGGGCTGTATGAAAAGTAAGATTAGACCCATTATTATTTATAACTTATCATAAATATGCCCAGTGCTTTACAGCTGAGCAACACAAACTGAGCCTGAACGGACATTGGTTACAGTCAATTTATGGGCTGATGCTGAGGGAAGGGCATGGCTGATAAGTCGTTGACTTCGCTGCCCTCCTACCCTGCACGAGACATGCTTAACCAGAGCAGAAATGATGCAGCCAGGAGACTCTGAAGTCAGATGGCCAAAGACTTCCTTCTCCCACAATACCCACGGAGATCCAGGCTTGAAGCTATGGGCAGAATTTGTTTATTAAGGGCCAAAAATAACAGTAACTGAATTGGAAAGAGACCTACTTATGACTATGAGAGCAACCAAGGACATATGAACAAGGCTGAACTGTAATTCTATTACAAAAAACCCGTGGGCTTCTCCAACAGTTGGGGCTAAATTAAGCATTACCGACGATCTCCTTACAGATTCATTTCATATTTCTCACCTATCTTTTCGTCTTCTTTTACCATCTTCCTTTCTTCTCTGAAAGCTCTAAGCCATCGTAACTTCTCCTCCAGTTTCTTGGCAAAGAATAAGTGCATTTCCTCAGTCTCCTTGTTATGAAGTTTGAAGGCATTCTTCATGCTGACATTGAAGTCATCATCTCTCCCGTCTTCTATATCCACCACTTCATATTTATCCATGTCTATGCGACCTTTGTAATACAGAATATCTCTTCGTATCAGATCCTACAGAGAGAAAAGGAGAGATGGGTTGATCGTAAGATACTTACAGAGCTTGAATGCAGCAGGGAATTCATGGGAGGGCTGAAGAAAAGAAAGAAGTAATGGTGAAACCTGGTCAGATCTTCAAGCCTCGTCTGCTGTGAATACATTTGTTGTTGGCTAAACAAACAGGGTAGATCGTAAACATAAAAGAACAAAATACAAATCTGCATGCTGCAAAATTTTGCTTGTAGGCATGAAGAAATGCCTTTGAGTAGGTAACATACTTCCATCGTTTTCCATGATGGGAAGTTCTATTCCATAGGACAAGAGACTGGAAAATAAGGGCCACCGGCCTGATGGGATTCCTGTGCTGCAAACGAGGCTGTGCAGAAGTATAAATCTTGAGAAATCAGCTCGGGCATGTTTGGCAGTGCAGACTGGGTAGTGCAGACCTCTGTTTTTCAAACACAGAGTCGGGAGATGGGTCTCTGCCCCTTCTCCTTAGAACCCATTTCCCATTCACACGCAACTCCTTGGTGAGAAAATCGCCCTGATTCTCAGTTCAAAGAACTCCTAACCTATCTCTGTCCTGTTACGCCCTGGATTTAACCTCTTGATCCAGCTTAAATTTTTTCTTTTTCCCTTCTTGATGTTTACAACCTTTACGAGCAAACCTGTCCATCCTCATCTCCTTTCTAAGTTGATTATTCCTTCCCCCTGTTCTTCAGCAACAGCTCATTCGTCTACGCTGGGAAGGGAAAAGTAAAATAGTCTTCATTATTAATTTTTCAGAACTCATATGAGAACACCCACAGCTCTATGGCTGTCTGACATGCCGAGCACAACCTCCGCTCCATGCTGGCAGCAGTGCTGTGTGATGCCGCCTCCCATGCGGGGGGG
>JAVKLA010000039.1:2057903-2123996 GCA_034782735.1 Sagittarius serpentarius | reverse complement strand
CCCCCGACCATGCCTCCCCCCCCGACAGGGTACCATCATCCCCCCCCCCCCGCCAAACCACGGAGGTCACACATTCACAGCAGCTGGGAGACAGCAGTAGGTGAAGGCGGCACTAAAAAAGAGTGGTTTGAGATCTCTTGTGTCAACTGCTCAATCACAGATGTGAAATCGTGGATGCTGATAAACTGTAGTAAAAAACGGGTAATTTCCTGTTTTCTTCCTTACCCTCTTCGTACTTATTTCGGCTTTGCCCATCAAATTTTGTACTGCCTTTACTAGAACTATTTCTGATTTATACTGGTGTAAGAGGAGCACTGGCCCCACATCTCTATGCCTTTATAGGAACAGATAACAAAAAACGATCATCAGAAAACAGAATGTTAATTATATAGTCATGAGCACATAAAGTGATTCAAGTTACAAGGCATACATATTTAAAAAGCCAAATTTAGCAACACACAATCAAGATTTCCTTCCTCTACCCACTCTCAAAAGCCAATATTTAGGTGTATTAAATTAACTTGAATATTTTTTTATTTTTGAGAGTGCCCTAAAGATAAATGCTATGTCAAAGAATTCATTTAAGAGGCAAAATAAAATCAATGTACAGCATTTATTTGCTCAAATAAGATCTAGTAACGAGTTTTTTTAAAGATAAGTAGTAGGTATTATTTTAAACAAGTCATTAATCTCAGAAAATAAACTGTACATCATAATTTTTTAGCAGACTTGCTCATGGATATGCCAGACGGTATTAACGATCATGAGACAGGGCACTGTCCAGAAGCTCGCAGTCTTCAAAACCTGCCTCCTTCCTCTGGAATGCTCGGGGCAGGGGGCGGCGGAAATCCACTAACTAATGTATTGTACAAATATCTTCCTCCAACATTTAGGCTTTGAGTAGCGATGCTGTCCAAAACATAAGAAAAGGATATTTCAGACTGAACATGCAATAGAAAATCTTTTCTGTTTTGTCCTATCTTGGAAAATTGCTTCCTTCCTCTCCCTTTGTGCCCAGTGAAGTGTTGAGAGAGGCTGTCAGCATCACACTAAACTTGTTCAATTAAATCAATACTGTGCACTGTGTTTAAATTTGAGTCTTGGATTAGTTCTTAGAAATAGCATTTATCTTCACCACATTCTCAAAAAAACTTGATAACAAATCTCACAGGAATAAAGATGTGCTCCTTAAATTAGCTATACCAGCAACTATTCTTCCCAGAAAGAACCAACTCACTGCTGATGAAAACTTCCAAAACACAACACTGAACAGACTGTCCTTGTGGGTGAGATGGGTGAAGTGGGATCAAATGTACTTTTCTATGCAATATTCATGATTACGTAGAGATTCGTTCACAAAAGGTATTACAAGAATAAATAATCGCAATCCTTCTCACCTGGCTCTGAAAATCCAAGGTTCTGCGCATCAGCTTTTTTCTTACACATACTAAATACATTTTTCCCCCTCTTATCTCTCCAGTTTCAATTTAGAAAACGTTATGAGCTATTTTTAATAGCTAATGCTAAGTGAATGTTTTAACAGCTTTCTGCTGTCATTATACTTCCAGAGGACAACACATCGGGTTTGGACACATCTGCTCCATACATTTCCCCTCCAAGGCTGCAGCAGGAACAATTGCTGCCTCCACGAGGCTTCTCCAGTGTGTTTTAGAGGCTCCCGTGTTTTGCAGGTGTTGCTGAGTATTGGATGTGAAGATAACGGTGTTGCCTAGGAGTTACTGAAGGAGCAATGAGGAGATAATGGAATCATACAAGCGCTTTTGGAAAGAAAATGGCCCCACAGAATATTATTGTTGGCGAGAACGCAATAGCGGGAAAGAACAAGCTCAGCTATCGAGACTGTTTGCAGAAAACACACACAGAAGAAATGCCGTGGGTTTGTCCTTGAGCGTTGAGCAAGCACATGGGCGAATGAGGGAAAGACAGTAAGTGCAAAGCTCCTGCCTGCCCCTTTTACTTTCATTTTGAGAAGAAACTTCAATAAAAAATCTAGAAAAAATGAATTATCTTTTCTCCCATCACCCTCCCCAGAGCTCTCAGCCTCCAGCTTGGCAGGAAGTTTCTGGTGGAGAAAGAGCCCCTGGAGTCGGGGGCGGCCCAGAGGAGGGAAAAGTGCCGACACGGGGGAAGACAGAAGCATTCAAAGAGGTATGGAAAAGCTAAAGAGCTCAGAGCAAGACCGTGCCGGACATTAGCTGAGTTTGGGTCGCTGCCCTGTGCCAACAGTGCATTTCCTTCCTACTTCCACAAAAGAAGGACCGTAAACTCCAGCACTGGTACCCCGACTTTTTAAGAGACCCTTTATTTTTCACAGAGTGGTAGAGCACATAAATGTCTCAGTGAATAGCACATGTCTGCACATGGAAGACACTGTACACCTCTGGTTTCATGAAAGTTCGTTCCATATAGCAGATTAATAACTGTAACTGGATAATGTAATTTTTAATGGACTAGGCATTTCCTACTACCACTTCTCCTTTCTTCCCCTCTTCTTGCCAGCACTCAATAAATTGATATTATTTCCCATCTAACTAAATTTTAACACCCATAGTATGGGGAGCATAATAATTATTTGATCTGTGGATATTTTATCACATATGTTCCTACAGCTCTTAAAGAATAACATATATTACTTAGCTCCGTGGTAAAGCATGGGCATCTTCAAATGCACTTGGCTTACACTGTAATTGATTTCAATAAAATTTGGGAATTCATCTGGGCTACATGAGAGACGCACAGCAAACAAGGCCAAACCCCTGGTTTAAGGAGCTTTTTATGCATATGGACAAGAAAGTAAAAATTCAGGGAACGTGCAGGCAACGAAAGCAATGCTGCTTTGTGTGATTTCTGCCAGATACAGACAGAAAGCCCGTAGCAGCGCTGAGAAATGAACCTTGTTGTTCTGTACACCATTTTTGTCGAGCACAGGACTATCTTTCCTTTCTTGGAGCACGTAAGCTGAATCAAACAAGCACACACAAGATAAAGGAAAGCAGATGTGTGGCTGAGGATGAAAATGGATTGTTTGAACAGACCGGTTTAAGTACTACATGTCAGAAGTACAAAGCAAATACGTATACACAAAATGGAGATTTATCAGCTCTGTAAGTAGCCACACTGTTGAAAGGAGCTCAGGCTTAGGGGAGGGCAGAAATGGCAGCTGGGACAGGCTGCTGCTATTACTCCTGATTATCCCAGGGATAATGTGAGAGAATTAGGAAGAAATTATTAAGCTATAGAATTTACCTTCATTTATATGCTGACTGTATTAGTATAGTATTACATGCTATCCTGTCCATAGTTAAGCCAGGATAACAACTAGCTGGTTTACACTGTCCTGTTTTGAATGCCATACAAAATTATTTTTTGTAGTTAAATGAGGTTAACAGCAAGAAAATACAAAAAGACAAAAAAAGACTCAAAACCTGATCAGTGGAGAAAGGCCAAAGAAATACAGTTGTCTAATCTAGAAAGAACATAAATAAGGAATGTGCTATTGGTATTCCAATATGTGAAAGCTGCTTCTCTTCCAAGGAAGCTGGTGATCAATTATTCTCCATTTTGATTGTAGCTTGGCTTAATTTATCACAAGGGAGAACAGGATTAGATACTCGGGGGAAAAAATCTTTCTAGCTATAAGAGTAGTTAAACACTAGAACAGACAACATAGGGAAGTCTTGGGACAGCATTCCTTGGAGATTTTCAAAAATAAGGTTAGACAAACATCCATCAGAGATGATCCGAGTATACCTAATCCTGCAAAGGGAATAGCTAATCCCTCCCAGCTCTGCATTTTGATGATGTCAAAGAGAAAGGTGACAGATGGAAGAGAAAATGGCACGAGAGCAGGTAAGATTAGTACGGACTTCAGGGGCGGTGTGGGAGAAGCCCCAAGGTGCAGACCGGGACAGCAAGCACGAGGAGCAGTGACATAAACCTGCAGTCTCTGCAGACAGCATCCACATGGCCTTGCCTGGCTCTTAAGGAAATTGATGCATCTAGGTCATTTGCACTTATTTGTCTAAACATGATCTTTTTTTACCCTGCAGCTTCTATGATTTCCCTTTCTTTCCCTAGCTGAGGTTAATTAAGCTCTTCTGAAAAATGTTCTGCAGTCTGTTCACGTCATATGTACTAAGGATTCACAAGGAAAAAACGAAGCCAAAAAAAGTAATATTTGATGGGAGCACAAAACAAAGTTTTGACATACTACGTAAATCTACCACCATTCTGCTCTCTGCATTTGCTTTGTCGGAGGTTTACAGCTGAAGCGCTTGTGCCTGAGGTAGCTGCTGCGCTCAGGGGGATGTACCTGTCTGCGTGACCTGCCATCTTCTCCTGCTCTCACTCTGACTTAAATATCCCCATTTCACTGTCCCCTCTCTGAAGGGGGGGAGGTGATTTTCTCTAGCTGCGCTTGAAAGAAAAACATCTCATTTGTGACCACCATAAGGAAACCAAGGCTGAACTTTTATTGGAAAACCTGAAGATCTGAAGTTAGGATGTGGCTTCCACAATTAATTATGCACTTACCCCCAAATTACTGCAGTGGATATAGATATCTGTAAAAAGGATTGCACCTGTAAATCAGACTGTTCAATAACTCCTACTATTAAATTGACTTCTACTTGTCCTTAGTACTGCTTTCTCTTCCTGCTCTCTAGCTTTAATCAATCACTTTTTTCCTGCCATGAGTACCCCAGGCCATAGCTACCTGTGCCAGGCACTGCCTTTGCACACCATGGTTGTGCAAGACCCTGTAAGAGTCAAACCCTCCGTGGTGCTGCAGAGGAAATACAGTATTAATCACAAGGAGGGCAATCTGCCTGTGCAGTCGATTGCTAGTGCAAAATGGCATTAGAAGTAAAAGCTATTCAATGGCTTAACCAGCACACAGCACCTCAGGAGGAAATTTTCCCCTCTATCAAAGGGCACAGGTAAGCACTTGAGAGGATCTGGCCCGCTATGTGTCCCAGGTCATTTGTTCCTGTTAGCTTTGCGTGCAGCCATCTTCATGCCTTTCAGAAACTCCTCCTATTTATTTCTTAGTGGGTGGTGTGCAAGGATGGATGGAGAGGTCTTAAGCAAGGGTTATGATTTTAGGATGGCGCTTTTTTTTTTCCAAGTGCTATGGTTTACTCTATGCTAGGTCACACTCTACTTCTCATGCATAAAACAAATCATCTGTAACACACAAGTGGAGAAAGAGCCATTTCCAGCCATGAGTCATTAGATCCCTCTTATAAACTGACAATATAAAAGATGCCAACCACAGAATAATCTGTTGCAAGTTTCTCATTGCATATAGAGGTTATTGGTACTCCTGGTTATCAAAATTCTGCATATTCCAATGGCAAAGTAGTTTCAAAATGACTTGGGGAAGAATTATGCACTCTGAGTACGTGGATGCAGTCAGGTCTTCTGCGCGCACCTCCCATGGCTGAAATGCAATTTCTCCCTCAGCCCTTCCCCATCTCTGTAATGGCAGAATGATATTTGCTTATTCTACAGGGCAACTGGGAGCTGTAAATAAGTAATCAGTGAAAGACACATTGAAAGCCTTTGATGGTAGATCTTTAACAGCTCAAAGCCTTGTAAGAATAGCTTAGTGTTACACATGCTTCGGGATTCAGGGCTGGCAGACCAAAGGGAGGCAGGGAGGAGGCTCTGCAGGTGGCAGATGCAGCCCGCGGGTGGCAGACACAGCATGGCACAGATCCCTCCATCCCTCCTGCGAGGCAAAGGGCAGCCTGAGTAACGTGCAACAGGGTGGCTCGTCCACTGGGGATCGTCACTCCGTCCTCACCACAGCTTTACAGAAGATCATCCCAGTAGAGGTCTTCTGAGATATTTTCCTCTGGCACTAAGCATGGGTGACAGCGCAAAGTCACATGAGGGGTTTCTCCCCTCGCTCCTCCCTACCCGAGATCATGGCTTGGAGTGAGGAGTGTCACCGGTGAAGCAACAGCCCCTGCAAGCTCTCATGGGGCTGGAGGGTCAAGAGTATTACCCTGCACACACACAGGTAAAGCAAAGCCAGGGCTTGCCTGAAATGACTAATAATTGAAACGTAACACAGATAAGGCAACAAGATAGCAGCGTGCTCAGTATAGCAAGCAGCAATCCCTGCAGCCTCTTTTTGCCCAGAAAATGATGTGTTCTTCAGGTATTGAAAGAGAATGGGGATCCAAGGATGAGGCTGAAGCTCTACAGGCAAGCTCTACAACTTGGTGAATAGTTGATGTTGAAACAGCTGATGAATAGTGAATAGTTGATGCTGAAATTGGGAAAAGACTAAACTAGGGTCCATAATAACTGCACCCAAACACCAACCCACGATTTGGAAAAGGCAGAGGTTTGGAAAAGGCTGAGTTATCTTTTGCACTAAGGCATGGGTCTCAGACCCTCTCTGACGCTATCTTGTTGACCTGGGCAGTGACTGCAGAGCAGAATGGAAAAAGCAGAGGGAGCGAGCAGAGTTTTTCAATTTACTCCTGAAATTTGTCCTGATTTTCTTGCCTGCCTGCTCTCTAGCTTCACTCTGCCCAGCCTGCCGTGAGCAATGAGAGCATGGCACACTGCCACTTTGCCATGTCTTTGGGTATCTTTAGTCATAAGGGCTTTCAACGTTCTTTGGCTTTTAAAAAAAAGATTCAGAGCCTACATTTTTAAAATCTAATCTACCTTAAAGCGACCCTTTGAAGAAAGCAGCTCAGCCTGCTTTTCATGAACACCAAGGGGACAGTTTTCCGTGGCATTTGTTCATTTAACTTAACCCTACTGCGGGCTGATTTTTAAGATGGGACAGTTATGCACCATTCCCATCGACCTCCCTGGAGCCAAGAGCATTGCAAAACTGGGCCTCTCTCTTCAGTCCAAGTGAGACCCTAAACCTTTTTGTCCTAAATATTCTTTGTATCAGAAAATAAATCTAAGCCCTGCTAAGTGGTTGGATGCCAGTGACTGTGAGCTTTGCTATCACCCTGTCGGACACAGCAGTGTGGGCTGAGCCAGCCTTTAGGAGCAGGGAAATGGGGTCTGCACAGCGCAACCTGAAAATGCGATGAGGGATGGATCATATTAGAAACAGAGGGATGTAACACCACCTCCCCAACACAACCTCGGCCACTTGCTTCCTACCACAAATTTCCTAGAATGGCCCAAATTGTTACAAGTTTCCCCAGGGGTTGCCATGGGAAGGGGGAGCCGAAATCTCTGTGGGATCAGTTTACGTAACTCCTCCTTGCACAAGAACAGCTGTGCTGGGGGGGGGTCGGCAGATTCCTGCCAAATTATTCAGCAGTGTCTGTCTCCTGAGTTTGGAAAGAGACATTTGATTCATCCTTGCCAGCTCCATGAAGCTGCAGTGTGGGATCTGAGTGGGGGAGGACTGGAGCTGAAAGCATTTATGTGGAAATGCTATTTTCGTTCAACGTATTTAGTAGAACATCAGTGGCATTTTGATGCCTTGTTCCACCTCAAGCCCAGTCATACCGGCTGCAAAGCAGTGAGCCAAGGGCGAGTGCATTTCCAGAGAACTAATAACAGGGAAAGACGGGAAACCCTTCTGAGGCACGTCACTCGGCTTTTCTGGTCTCTCCAGTTCGCTCTCAGGGGCTTAAAATTGTGTTGCTGAAAGGCCACAGCAGGAGGAGGGCTAGATTTTTAGCTCTGGAGGTTTCGCTTGTGGGCCAAATTTACACCCACTGCAATTACAGGAGTGATAAATCAGGCACAGAGTATATTGTATAGCATCTTGCATATCTCTATGGCTCTATGAGTAGGCTAAACCTGTTCCCTATCCAGAAAAGAAAACACAGACTGTGAAGGACTCTAAATTCAGCCCCTTCTGGATTTTACCACTGAAGTAGCAACTAACAACTTGAAGCCTTCTTCCACCTTTCTCCAGCTGCCTTCTCTGGCTGACCCTGATGTTTTTCTCCCTACACCTCCTGCATCCCACCAACCTCTCCAGACTCCGCTCTTCCCTCTCTGCTATTGCAGACCGAGCAGTGAAAAGGCAGCAGAATGCCAGCAGGTTGCTGGCTGCGGTCGGTCAGCACAGCCTGCTAGCGCGAGTCCTGCAAAACTGCGCTCAGGGCACATAACCGGCACGTGCGCATCCCTGCAAGAGGGTCACTGAGCAAATGTATTCAGGGCTATTTTGACTATTAAAAGGAATGTTTTCTTTTCTTGAATATGCTGTATCTGAAAGCTAAAGTACGTTTTTGTAACTGTTTTTAACATATATCCTGTCAGTTGCTGGAATTCATCTTGCCTGTTTAGCTGCTAGCCAAGGAGACTGACAGAAGGATCAAACTTCCTTGCCACGCTCTACAGTCTGGACCCACAGAAACCTCTTGTCTGCAGACAGCACCGACTGATTGGCTGGGCATGAACACAGGGCTACATCAATGGGGCTGACTGCTCTCTAAAAACTTCATTTTATACTTTGCTTTGGGGCTGTAACCAAGCCAGTGTGTTTTCTTTGCTTGCCTTCATGCTCCTCTTAAGCTACGTCACTAGCTCAAATAGCAGCATGCCTTGCCTGCCAGTGCAGCACACCACCGAGTCTCTACCGAGCTGCTGTTTGAAAACAGTGAAACACAGCCTGATCCATTTTCCCACCCTGCTGCAGGCTGGACCCAGGCCTGACCCAAAACATGGCATTTCATGGAGATCTGTGTTACTGGGAGAAAAAGAGAAGGGGTGGGAGGTGCTGCAAAAGTCAAACAGTGTTCCTTGTGGGTCAAAAAACCACTTGAAGTAATAAGAATTGTCCCAGTGCTGCTTCGTGTTTGCAAACGAGATTTTCGGCTAGCCCTGTGAGACCTATTTAGCCTGTAATAAAAGCAGGGCCGTTGTTTTGGTGCAAAGCTTACCTCAATGTTTTTAACAGAAGCGATATGGGAACTAGACCTTCTTACACTAAAAGGGCTCAGAAATGTCTCTTATCTTCCCATTTGGAAACCTGAACTGCAATGGAGTTTGACAGGATTATTTTATTTACTCTATCTCCTATAGCACAGCTATTTCTGGCTGACTGTCTGGCTATTGCTATTAAACTGGTCTCATTTTGCTTCTCATGCAACCTGCTTTGCTCTGAGAGCTCAAGGGAAGACAGCAATAGCAATAAACCACAAGCTGGAGTTTGCATTGCCTCTTGATTACAAGAGACACATAAAAAGTGCAAATGAAAACTAAATGCGTTTCATGCAGTCACTGATCTTTCTGTGCTGTCAGAAAACACTAAACACAGAGCCCTATCAAGGACTGTTCGGCTATCGGTGAACAAAAAGCGTAATTTGGTGCAGAAACTCTGTTAACCCTTCATACTGTCATTTCCAGCCTAATATCACAGCATTCTCAAGCTCGTTAGGGAAATCCAAACTATTACCCAGAACAGAAAAAAGAAGATCCTCATCTATTACATGATAAGCACCTCGAGCATCCCCCAACATAACAAGCTATGATCATAATTAATGCTGTGTGTCACAGTCCTGGATGTTAAGTACTATGATTTGCAAATTTAAAGCATCTCTGTGTCAAACTCTCTCAACTTCAGGGTGATAAGAAAAGTAGACCCTGTGCCTTTAAGGCAACATCTTTTAATGCTACCATCATCAAGAATTGACTTCATTTCTTGGTAATTACAGTTAGCATACTGGAATATGTATTCTTCTTTCCTGATTATAGACATATGGTAAGTCAAACTGAGGCCAGTGCTTGCTTCCTACGCAGTTTATTTCCTTCTTACTTTCCAAAACGCATTTTTGCATTTGGGTAACCAACTGGCAGTCTCTTCTGAAGAAAGCACCGCTTTGTCCTCATGTACACTGCAATGTCCCAACCTCTGGTTCAGGAAACACAGGTAAAAAATTCATTAGGAGAGTTTGATATTAATCCAATAGCTGAAAGTTACCCAGCTTTGCAAAGAAAATCTAAATCGTGAGCTCTCCCAGTGGCTCTTTATCAGGAACTGTAGACATCCAAACTAACTCAGTGCTCCCCTTTTGACACAGGTTCTGGAAGTGTTCTGCAGTACCTACCTACATCCACTAGTATTCCAGTATTCAGTTTATCAAACACTGAAATGGCTGACATAGCCATTTCATCTGATTAAACTTCTCACTTCCCAGCACCAGAAAATACTTCAGTGGTGATATCAGGAAGTGACCAGTGCTGTCTCTGATGGAAAAATCTAAGCCAAAGAGATTTAATTGTAAAGCTCAGAAACCAATTTTATTTGTGAAAATTTTCCCACACAAGTTGCTTTGCAAGATGTTTGCCAGAAATGAAAGCTGGCTGCCATGGTGTCAGCTTCTCCACCTGCTGCTACTGTTCTTATTCATGTAGCCCTCGTAAATCTTAGTGCAAGTTTCCTGCTTGGAAGAAAGACTTAAATATACCCATACTGGCGGAGATAACATCTGTCAAGCACATTTGAATGCAGCCCTTTATCATTACTCATTTTCACAACTAGGTCTCTGTCTGAAGTCCTGTCAAGTTCTCCAAGATGTGGTGGTCATGGAAATGCATTCAGGATTTCTCAGTCTGAGGCAGTGGAACTTACACTGGCAACCAGGGAAGGGTCTGAGCTTTGCCGCTGGATCCGACCAGTGCCATCACTCCTTTCCTGACAGCTGAACTACATTAATGACTCGTTCATTACAGTCATATTAATATAGTCACATAGTTCAATATAGTCACATTAATGACAATACTAATATCTGGCTCTTTGCATGCAAACAAACCATCAACCAGGTAATCACGCAGCTGCCCATAAGCCCATTGGCAAAGACAGACCCTTGGCTCAGCTCACATTGCAAAAGCCCTTGGAAAAATCGTAGGAGATGCAGCCAGTGGGAAGACAAGGACATTCACGTTCAAGGAGCTGCTCCTACAGGCAGCTCTCAGTCCATCCCACCCATCTGCTGAGCAGCAGATAACCTTTATGAGACAAGTGAGCAATAGGATACACGGGGGTGATTCCAACCTGCAGAGATCTGTGGACACCCATGATTTCAAAAGGCCAGGCAGATACTGAAACCCTGCTTGAAATATTTGGGAACAGCTAATAAATACAGTGAATGTTGATCAGTGAGCTCCTGTGTGTCAGATGGCTGGCCTGGCATTACTGATGATCTTCTGCAGGTGTATCGAGCAGGGGAACAACTAGCTGATAATCTCAAGAAGAATCACCCTGAGAGGTATCCTCCCTCACAGCAATGTCTTGGCCAGATGTCCAACAAAAAAAGGCCCTTTAACGTTGAAAAATTTTCAGACATCAACTGAAAGGGATAACAAAGCTTCTGGGAAGTAGGCCGTATTCAAAGCAGACAGGGGGTTATTTGGAAATATGTTAACTGCTGCCGAAAGCAGATAGCTGGATACTAGAAATACCTCCACAGCCAACGACCTTATTCCTTAGGCACAGGCAGCACTGGATGGATCAGTAGGAAAAAGGAACATGGTAATTCCTGGTAGCATACAATAGGAGTCCCACTGAAACCTTCCTAGGCCGTCTGCCTGTAAAGCTGGTGGACCAAACCTGACCCAACAGATGAATGGCAGAAACAAAGACGGTTTTTGAGAAGGTGGACTGTGCCTTGTCTTTAGTGCCACACAAAGGACACAGAGCAGCTGAACTGAAGCAGTCCTCACTGTTTACTAGCTCACAGCAAAACCGCTATGAAGAAACCCAAACTTACATGGGGGTGGGGGGACATGTTACTTTGCACACAGCTCTCACCTTGAATAAGGGGTACAAAATGAGTTGTTACCTTGGCTATAGATAGAATTTTCTAATACTCCACCCAGGTTCGGCAGCAACACAGCCAGCCCAAAGGATCAGCAGCTTGCAATAGAGACACGAACAAGAGTCGCAGGCATGTATGTAGCCATGTGCTCTCTTGGGACTGATATATCCAGCACATCAGTTGGCTAGAAGCAGAATGCTGCTGAAATGTTTGCAGCAAAAGAAAAACTGGCTTTCACTAGCTTTTTTCCCAGATATTGTAGGAATTCATATACCATCTTCCTGGACCTAATATGCATCTACTGGTATCAGCGAATGCCAGTAAAACCTCACCTCAGCCTACAGGAGTGAAGCTGATTCCAGCCAGTTTTGCCACACAGAAATTATTTCCTCTTCTGCTGCACAAACTAGTGAGCAGGAATGCGATAGTCTTTGCAATGTGAGCCCACTGTGTAACAAGTTTTGCAGACAATGGAGTTCAAAGGGAATGACAGAGAATACCAACATCCAAAACTGTCACAGAGTTTATGATATTGAACTGTATCTGTTCCATCAGAAACTCATGTATCAGTATCTGTCAAACCACAGATTCCATATGCATTACTAGGGGATTCAAGAGCACAGAGCTGTTGCAGCTGCAAAGATCTACCAAGGAGACAACAGGTAACGAAGGTGAGGATGATGTGCAGATAACTGCAATGAAGAGCTGGAGGAGTGGGAGATCCTGTTCGAAATATATGCTTGTCTTCTAGAGCCTCTCAGGATATCTAGCATGCTTTCATCAAACTGAAGTTACCTGTGATATATTTAAATAAGGCATCGGTTTTAGTTCCTTTTTTCTATTAAAAATCTCTTTTGACCAATAAAGAGGTAAAATTCAACCATTAAAATTAAAAATGTATTCTCAAATTGACTGTGTCACGTTAAAGATGTATCATACCTACTAATTTATTCTATCTGAAGAAAACCCACATATGCAGATTTTCTGAAGAGGAAGATTCAATGGGATGTGCCATCTTAAGCGGTATCAAAACTGAAAATTTTGATCAGGCTCACTGCCTAAACAAACCTCACGCAAAACACAGGTCAGGCTGTCCATGAATTTTCTCATTGCCTGTCTCTGGAGTAAGAGGGGTGCTGTTCAATCTTCTGCTTTGGAAACCTCTGAAGGACTTAATTCTCCCTGTATGCAAGGTAGAGAAGCTGGCAGCCCTGGACCAGTCTGAACTCTGAGACCTTCTGGAAATCTCAAACTTCCCCTTCTGGACTCAGACAACTCCAGTTCCCTGAGGGTTTGTTGAAGCGGGACATGAAAGCACACTGCACGCTCACGCCACTCTCAAGCACTTTAATTCCCATGACTGGCACCAGGTTGTACTGCAGATGATCCCAGGACATGGTGCTCTGCCCACCTCTGGCCAGGCGGAGCTGAAGCACCAGCACCCCTGCAGACCTGCTGTCTTCTCCCTGCTCTTGGGGATGTGTGGGTCACATTTCATATCCCTCAGAGAATAATTTTTAAGCATGGGGTAGTAAGGAAGGCTGGCCCCCGCTTCCCACACCACGATATAAAGGGTGCTTCACTGAGAAAGCCCCAGGATATAGTGCTCTGGCTCTAAAGCAGATGTTATCCTGCTAGGCGGTTGCCTGTTGGGATCTGGAACAGCAAAGCCTGACACAAGGGTCAAGACAACAGAGGCTATAAATAATTCAGATTTACTTTATATAGGATGCTTGATCCCAAAATGTGGGATTACACTCCTCTGGATTCCACACTCGGAATTCTTAATAGTGTTCGAGGAAAACATTATCAAGATGGGAGTGTCCAGCTGTAACCCCACCTCCCCCCTCCTACCCCAACACTCTGAAAAATAACAACTGCGGTTTGATGCTGGAAAAAAGAGATGCAAAAGGAGAACCTACAATGAGGTATGAACCCTGTGCCCATGATATTGGGCTCACCAGATGAGTTACCACCCTCTGCCCTGTTACCCTAAAGCTCAGTGGGCACACTGTCCCACAAGGCCTCGGCTAGCGGCGGAAGAGCCTGCCAGATCCTGTCGTGAAGCCAGTCTCTATGCCAGGAAGACCCAGACCACCGTGCTGTCCCCAAGACAGCAAAAATCTGCAGGGCGTTTTCTCGTGAAGGCATCTCTTGTGCAGCATTGCCACGCACACACCCCGCAAAATGCCTTTTGAATACATAAGGGAAGAGGACAGTGTCACACTAACACTTTGCACACTGATACAAGCTCTCGAGCCCCCAGCAGCCTGCTGTGAATTGCTGAACGCTCTCTGCTTATACTGATGACCACAGAAATTTCAGCTCTGGTTTTCCCAGGAGTTAAGGGAACGCTCAATACCTCTCTGGATCAGACTCAGTGCAAGCCAAACCGGATGCTGCCTTATGAATTGGAAAATCAGGGTCACAATCGAAGTGCAGGAGGTCAAGATTAAAAATTAAACCCAGCTGCATACTTCCAGACTCATTTCGACAGCTCTCTGAACATCTGACTTTGTTATTGTTGCTCTGTGGTTATTTTTTTTGACAGAGCCAGGAAAGAAGTAAAAGACACAGCAACAAGGAGGGGAAAATTAAGCACATGCATTCCAGAAGGCAAAATTTCAGTCAACCATGACTCAGGAGAAGAAAGTGCCACCCACTGAACTGCACAGGCTGCAGCTCCGTGTACCACGGCAGCGGGCAGTGATGCTGCGGTGAGTCAGGAGCCACCCCCACCCCCACCCACGCCGCTTCCTGCGGCGGCAGGGCACTCCTCAGAGGGCTGCCACAGCGCGGGTCTCGCTCAACCTGTCCTTAGCATATGAGATGTGACAGGAACACAGCCCTGGTGTGTTTGGCTGGAGACGTCTGCAGCTCACCCTTGCTCCCACTTGAAGCCCGTCCAGGGGACTCCCTCTGCACAGTTATCTGTATAGCTGCAGTGAAAATGTCATTGAATCCCAGTCTGTCAGAAGACAGAGGCACCCAGGACTTATGAGCTCTGTCACTTCACTTCAAACAGCTGTGATGGTAACGAGCTGGGATCACCTTAGCGGGACTACAGCAATACAGCTGTGATGCCGCTCCTTAACACAGGCGCTTTGAAACACAGTTCACCTGCTGCTATTAATACTACAACACATTAGCATCAGTATTCTTCACTACCTTTCTCTACCTTCATGATGGGTTTCACGGCAGAGAGATGCCCTATAAAATCCAGCAGAGCAGCTACATGAGGATGAGGCTTAAAATGCATTTCCACCAAGTGACAGCACATATACCCTGCTACAGACCAGGCTGCTGCTTGATATTTCTTTGACAGGCAGCAATCATCATTTTAATGCAGTAATTGAGTTGTCTGCCCAAGTGTGAGGCTTCATAGCTCATACAGAAATTAAATTGTAGGGCTACCTAGTCCCAGATCATATGCTGCAGCCAAAATCCAAAAGCAGAAGTGAGGCAATGAGCCAAACCAGGGGCACATGAGAAAAAGGCATGAAATGAACAAGTGGTGGCTGGCTTTGCTATGAGCATAAAAATCCCTCTATCATGGTATACTCACCATCCTGTAATTCAGTATTTCTAGCATGTGGATTGCCCTTCCTCAGTGCTATCGATGTCCTCTTCTGCATGTGCAGCAAACAGCCACCTTGCCCTAAAAACCACTTTGGACTGGAAAGCCTGCCCGCAGCATGTCCTTAGCCGTGCTGCTTTCTCCCTGGATGTCCTTACCTTCTTACAGAGAACCATCTGGTGATCAAAGAGAAAGAAAACACGCTGCTGGTTCCGTCCATAAGGCTGGTAAATCCAGGACATCTCTCCCGTGTAGATCAACTCTGAGCTGCGGTCCAAGATATCGTCTCCCTAGAGGGCACAGAGAACGAGGCCGAGTGAACCGCCACTCCCAGCCAGGGCAGTGGATACATTCCTCTTTGCAGGATGGGGAGAAGCAATAATTAAAAGAGATTTTGGCCCTTCTGCAGCTCTCAAAGCCACCCCGTCTGACTTCAGAGTGAAGGAAGGGAAATAAATGAAGTGTGGACACTCAAAGCGCCATCATTACAGTTCACGCTGCAATGAGGAAAGAGCTGCTCCAGACACTGTCCCCGTCCCCTGCTCTCCAGGTACCCCCAGACCCTGGATCTGGCTGCAGGTGCTGGTGGCATCCTGAGAGCCAAGCCCCTTCCTCCTGCCCATGACAGAGCCACTTTGTATTCAGGGTAACAAATTCCCCGGCACCCCCTCCCTTTAAAATAGCATCCCAAAGCACATCCAATCCTGAAATCTCAGGCCAGCTACCAAAGTCATCTACACTGGGGTATCAATTCCCCCACCCGTCAGGCTGACAAAACTCACTCCTCCAGATTGTTGCCTCTCTTCCCACTCACTCAGGCAATTACAATCCCTTCTCCCATAGCTCATTAGAGCTCCCCATCTCCAAAAAACTGTCAGGACCACCCTGGCTCCTCTGGCAGCCTCCGCCCCCCCCGGCTGGCAAGGCCTCCCCGGTTGGCTGCCAGAATGCCCTCACCCTTTCTCTGCCTCCGGCTAACACTTGTTTTCCTCTGTGATTTTTTTTAAGGATTCATGAGCAGATGGTCTTGAAAACACAGCGCTCGCTCTCCCACTCTCCGAGAGAACAAATGCAGTCACCCTCCACTAATTGGGATGAGCTGGACTTTTTAAAAAGTTAATTAAAATCTATTTATTAAAAATGGGTGAATTCACCACCACCTGCCCTGTGGGCATCTCAGTGTCTCTCTCACTCTGAAACACCACTGAAGGAATCAGGATGACTTCAGCTAAAAGGTAAGGAGCAGGCTTCAGGAGCAAGTGAGAGAAAAGGGGTTTGGTTTGTTGGGTTTTTTTGCCTCTGAAACTAGTGCAGTTCTGGCTTTGATGCCAAACTAGAACCAATTTCTGGGACAAGACCATCCCAAAATCTCAGCAAACAGCTTGTAAAGGTTCAGCCAGTTATGAGGGGCATCTAGATAGTCATGCTTTTCTGGTACTGCTTACACTTGTAGGTGCCAAAGCGACCAAGAGTCATCCTCACTCCTAGTTTCTTGGTGAGGATTTCAGACTGCTGTTCAGGTAAATGTGTAATTAACCTCCCAGCATTGATTGGAAGTGACTGCCTGAGTCCCTGGGCCCTGTGACAACAGCAACTTCATTAAGTCACTGCATCATCATGCTGCACCACAGACCTTCAAATCGCCTTAGCGAGGTATTTATCCACCTCTCTATCTCACTTCTGTGGCTGTGGTATCTGAAAGCCTAATTAGGGATAACTTCCCGGGAACACAGAGGGTCATTCCCAGAAGGGATGGGCTGTGTGCATCATGCAATGTCTCACGAGTGTGGTGTCAGGGTCTGATTTCAGCCATAGTACCTCCTGTCCAGAAACCAGGGACCCATGCGCTGCTGTGACAGCTCAGGTATATGCAAGCTCTTGAACAAGAAGCCTCAAGAAATCACACCGGCTCCAGAAATTGCGGGCTTTCCTGGCTAAATATGAGCTTATATGAAGAAGATTCATACAAGCCTATGGATGGGAGCTTTTATAAGAGGGGGCGAGCCTAGATGAGGCCAGCTGCTAAAAATAGAAAGCCAATTTTGTCTTTTACTCCTGTGGTAGCATCTCAAGCCTGAGGACACACAGAGGACTCTGTAAACAATTCTACTTGATTAGCTGAATCCAAACTGTGTAGTCCCTGCAAGCAATATAAAACAAAAAAATTCAGATCTGAAACGATAGGATTTGTATTGCATTTTTTATGTTGGGAAAACAATTTATAGATACAGTCTATAGGCTAGAAATAGATGATTTCCAATGCTGGGTTAGCAAATTTGGAAACATATACTGCAAATAGTTTTGGACTAGCATGTGGCTGTCCAGCCTTTAGGCCCCAAGAGCAGCATCTCCATGGCCCTGCCTGTCCCTCAAGCCCTCGGCTGCTATAGCAATACACCAGTGTGGTCGCGCTGCTAGAGCCTCCTAGAGCAGATGCAATGAACCTTGAAAGGCAATTTTTTTCCGACACAGTTACACCACCTCTTTGAACAGCACGAACTGTCTTCTGCTAGTGCAGTGTCCCTACCGGAGGGAACCACGGGGTCAGTTGTAGGGTGGCGGGCAAGGAGAGAAGCGTTTGCTTTTCTGCTCCACTGCTAACATGACTGCCCCAGCATGCCTCCATACTTGGTCCTGACTTGAGGCAGGCTTTTCGCAATGCCTCTCCCAGTCCTTCTCTAAAGCCAGTCCTAGGCCTGGATCCCTCCAATCCTTTACAAAACTAGGAAAAAATTTTATTTTCTTTTTCCCTTTTTTTTCCAAGCAACTCCTAGAGAGGCTGGATCACCTATATCCTTCTGTAAAAGGCAATATATCCATCTATATATCCTTTCTGCTAAAAAAGGAAGAGGCTGAACTTTTAGTTTCTCTGAACTGGCAGATATCCCACTGACTTCAGTAGAGCACAGCAGCAAGATGACCAAGAGAAGACTAGATATCCTCCTGAGGTCTCTTCCAACCTAAGCTATCCTATAAGCCTAAAAAAACCCCAACCAACCCTCAGCCCTCCCCAGCCTGCATCAAGGGTTTTCACTGTGCATCCTGCTACATACAAAGGGCAGTAAAAAGAAAGCTGACTCCTCTCTTCTTCACGCAGTCACAGGCAGAGTCCAACTACTCAGTGTGCAGTAATGGGAACAGAAGGTCACCCAGATCTAGGCTGGATATGTGCTTCATGCTCCCTCGAGCTTGCCAGCACCAGAATGACATATAAAGTCCTAGGGCTAATCCTGACTGTTGCAGCAGCGGGTCAGCTCTTCTGCTGCTGCTACATAAAGATGTCTATCACCAACTCTCCCTTTACGCTATAGGGGACCACCACTTTCTGTAACGAGGAACTGGGAGGAACTAAAGGGTTTTTTCTAGTGTCATGAAAGAAATGCTGTTGGAAGCACCAACAAGAAAGGGCATGGCACTATGAGCTGCAGCACATTACACCTCCCGGTCTGTCCCGGTCCTTCTTCCTGTGAGTAATCCCTGAGTGGACGCTGCCGCAGGCTCAGAAATGCTCAACAACCCACCAGACCCGCTCCCCTGCACCCGAGCCCACCTCCTGACATGGCTCTTTGCTGTCACTGCTGGGCACAAAATCCCCTTTACTAGTTAACATTCAGTGAGCAGGGCTCTGTTCTGCCCGACACTGCTGTTCTTTAATTAGAGATTGACAGGCTGATTAGCACTCTGGGCTACAGAAAGATCAGAAAAAGGAAAGCGAGAGAAATGTTGTCCTTTTCATCAGGCTCATTTTTTGATACCTTCTGTTGCTGGGGGGAGGGGAGGGAAGAAGAATTAAAAAAAGACGGATCTGTTTCAATCCCTGATGTGATTTTTTTCCCAGGAGGATTTCTCATCAGGCTGTCCTCACTTTGAAAACAGTACGTTGGTTGCATGCATCTTTTTTTTCATGTCATTCTTGGATTCAGTAACGTAATATTAGGCTGAGGCCAACTACTATGTATTACATAATTAAGGGCACCAAGTCTTGATTTAAAGGACCCGTAAATAACAAGAATGGGAAGAAATTTAAAAGGACAGTGTTCATTATATTTCTCAATTACATATATTTTTCCCTTCATGTAAATTCAATACTCTTGAAACCTGCCAAAGTGGCAACCCATGGGAATCTTTGGTAGAAATATCTAGATATCTACATAAACCAAAGTAATCTGTTTAAATAGCAAGTTAAAACTAATCCAGGCTGATGAGCAAGGCTCTCTCCTGTGTCAAACATCCCGCCACTGGCTTGGGGACCTCCACAAATCCCCTCCTGATACCACATCGCCTCCCTTCTCTGTGAAAAACCTGGGCTGAAAGGGAGGAAAGCATGGCTGGCAGCTGCCACGAGGGCCAGAGAGGGAGCCTGAAATGCTGCAGGGATCACTGCTTCATTTTGTTTTGACATGGTTCAAGAGCTGTATGAAAAGGCATAAAATAGAGCAATTCTGAGGTGTGCCAAAGCGCAGATCTGTTTTCCATCTCCACGTCATCTGTAATGGGCACTCAGCAAGGGTGCAGCTGCACTCGAGGCTGCTGTGGGCACCACAGCAGTCACGCCCAAGCAAATGGCAAGCTTGCAAATCCTGCCGAGGAGCAGCGCTGCAGAGAGCCGGGCACTGCCGCATGCTCACCAGCATGCCTCCGTGGGCTTGCAGGAGCCATAAGGCGGGCAGGAGAGCAGTGAACACGCTCCTTTGATGACTGTCCAGCCAAGACTGCACAGGAGCAGATACAGAGAGGAAGGCAGGGACGTACCGCTCCTTCACTGCCACTGCCTCAGCTGTGTGCCTGTAAATACAGCACTGCCCAAACTGGGGCTTACAAGGACTTAGAAATGATGATGGGCTCTGTGGAAATAATCTCTTTATAGTACTGTTATGTGTGTATATGTATCTAGATATTACCCACTAACCTTTGAGATCTGTAGCTCTGTCTCAGAGGACAAGAGCACCAGAAGCGACTGAGCATGTAAAGGCTGCCCAGGATGGGCTCTGTCTGGCCTGTTTGAAGTCTGATCCAGAAGAGACTTTGCAGGCTGTTCTGAACCCACTCCAGCTAAATTTGTGTGCTGATTTTGCCTGCCTGCCTTTAAATGTCACTGTTTTGATCTGAAGTTATTTAACTACAAGTAAGGGGAAGATGCTGAGCGAAGGGGAATAGAGGTTGAACATCAGGAAACACTTCATAACAACGAGAGCTCTCAGACATTGAAAGGTCTCAGCAGGAGGTGGTGGAAGCCCTACTTTCTGTGCCATTAAGAACTGAAAGGACAAAAGGCACTAGAGAATTCGATGTAGGCAGGGGCAGCACCTCTCTAGGTTTGTTTATATATTGGAAATTCAGGTTACAAAATAAAGAAGTGAGTCATACATGGCAACAGTCCAATCCAGGCTTTTTGGTCAAGACCACGTTCCTACAAATTATACATGAACACATTTCAAAGTGATTGGGATTATTTCTAATTTACAGCAGTCAGTGAGATCAGAATCTTCCCTTAAGATTCTGCTCAGTCATTACTTGTATAAAGCTGCCAAAGCTGCCAATAATTCCTTCAGACTTCACGCCCCAGCTGCCACAGCATGCTTATCAGCTGCCACTAGAGTCAGGCCACCCTTTCTTGGTCCCATTCGCAATTGAAACCGTCAGACCCTGCTTATGGGACTTCTTGAAAAAAAAAAATCTGGCCTTGGTTAACTCAAGGATATTTGCATTTTTCAAATGCTGACCCTGAAATTCACCTTCATGGGGCCATGCAGAAAATCTTGAGGGATAAAAATGATTCCTGAAACACACAGGCACAATTCCATCGGATTCAGTAAAATCCCTTCTGCTTAAACTAGCTTGGACATACCCCCTACTTTTTCTATTTGTTTTAGGATCAGCAATATGTATACATTCCCAATAACACCCTGTTCTTGCAAGGAAATGTGTGCACACACTTTTTATACAAGAGTATTTCAAATACTCACAAGATATTTTTTGTTTGGTTTGGATTTTTTCTTCTTCTTTAAAAATCTTCTTCCAACATCTCATCACAAAATATGGGTAAATTTAGAAACAAAAATGCAATTTCAGATCAGAGAGTCAACATCGTTCATCTAGAGATGTTGGGGAAAAACAGACATTTCTCCAAATAAAAGATTTCATTGTGCTTAAACATTTAGCCTTGGTTGCTGCTGAAATAATTCACCAAGTGCAACATACAGTGGAAATTAGGAATTATCTCTATCTTGTGCCCCAACTGGATTTCTGGTGAAAAAAAATCTGAACTGATAATTTTTTCTCCTAGCTCCTGCTTTCTTGTACTTAGTGTTTTCTTCAGATCATCTCAAGGAAGACTGTGCTGTACAGCCTGGGTCTGTGCTGCTATTGCTCGTTTGCACTGTTGTGCTGGCTGGAGAGATCAGGAAGCCACTGTGACACACAGAGGGACAGAAAGGGAGTGCTTTTGGGTACAGGCTCTAATTAGAGCAGGAATAGGGCCACAGAGAGATAGGAGAGTAATGCTGCGCGTTACTCACTCTATTTGAGTGAGCACTTAATAGAAACTGGATAAGCATTTGTAGAAGCACAAAGCTGACAGCACGTTACTCTCTCAGCTGAGTCCTCCAGCAAAGACAAACTGGGAATTGTGGTCTTCTTCTCTCCGACCCAGATAATAAAAGCACGTTCCCCAGAGGCTGGAAGAGGTGTGGGAGACATAGCAGGAAATCCCTCTTCTACTCCATAACTGCTTATGCGTAGAAGATGAGGGCCTGAACCCCTACAGACTGGGTATGAAATCAGTCCCTGATGGCCTGTGGCCTGGGAGACATGTCCTATAGCTAGACATCGGCTGAGTGGGGTTTTTGGAGGTTAGCAGCTTGGGTTTGCAATGCCTGAAGAGAGCATCTGCACAGGTCTAGGACAGATCTAAGCATCTGGCACTGCTTTTGATTTCTCCAGCTCTCTTCCTGCACAATACTATATTTCTGAGTATTTTGGGGGTTTGTGCATCCTTCTGGCCATTACATGGACATCTGTGAAGTGGGGGCTGGATCTGATGATTCAGGAATTACTTTAGAGTAAAGAATCAAGCAGTGAAGTCCTCTGCTGGATCTAGCTCTCATCCTCTAGTGTTCTTATCGCAACTCTATCACTCTTCTTGATCCAAAATACGAATAAAAATGGCAAGAAGGGTGTTTTCCTTTGAATGGGGGTAGTAGCTGTATGCCCATCAGATCTCTGAGCAGTAGCAACAGCAGGTTTTGCTATATTATGAGAAGCTGAAGGATGTTGCTGCAATATTGTGCTTAAAATTTGGAATAGTTGAAAAAAGCCTAGAAGAATCATTTGGCAAGTTCCTGAGGACAGGATGGAGATAAAGAATGGGTACTGCTAAGCAGGAGTGAATTATAAAGGATACGGCTAAAGCTAAGCAGGAATGAATTATCAAGGATACGGCTAAATAAAAATGAATTATCAACTGAGCTAATGGAAGAGAAAAAGAAACTGCTATTCCATAGATCCTATGTGGAGGTCACCTTGGCTTTCAACTCACACATGAATATTCACTGACTTGGAATTGATCCGTCCTTAATCTAGATTTATTTACAATAAGGGTCTCAGCATTTCTTACAAATGACACACATTAGCTCATCACATGGAATATACTGAAGGCTGAAGATATCTGATGGTCCTGTGCCTCCTTGAGAGCAGTTTTCTAATTCTGGAAATGAATTTGTGTGTCAGTGAGAGAGGTTTCTTCGCAGTAAACAACAATAAAACAATCAAGCAAATCATCTGCATTCTCTGCTCTCACAGCTAGTCATAATTTAAAAATGAGCTACGATTGCTACATTTATACGTTTTATCAAGAGATCCAGGGTTGAATCCAACCTTCATTACAGCAATGAAACTAATTCAGTCAAGGAGGATACACAGTCAGAAGGTGATGCATCTGTATTTCTCTCCCTCTCCTTCCAGCCTTCCTAGATCTTTTCCAGAAAAAAAAATTAAAGAACTAATGCATCTTTCCCATATACTAATTTACATAGTATGATCCCATTGACTTGAATGTGGAGTTATTCCAGATCTTCATGACTGTGAAGAAGAAGAAAGGCTGTTCTATCACTCTAAGTACCTACTTGCTAAACACATGGATCGATGACAACATAGACAAGGATTTACAAAAACATTTGTCCTGGGTCTGCTTCAAAAACCCTATTTACAGATTACATTCATACAATGATTTTTAAAAAACGAGGGATGAAAAGAAAAGGAGAACATAATTTTAGCATGGGACTTCTTTTAAACACATGGCAAAAATGTAGCAGACTGAAGGCCTGCTAGTAAGGAATCCCTCTGCTGACTTTGCCTTGCCTGTGTTTCTTGGCTCCTTAATTATACAATCACTACTCATAGGGTTGGTTCAGAAATATTTTTAAGTGGGTACTCATTTTAAATGTGCAAATAGCATCTCTAACTTCAGCTTAATGTTTTGGCTTCTAATCATAAAGTAATCACCAGGAGAGTTTTCTCCATTTTCTTAACCTGTCACAATTTCTAAGGCTTTTTGCTACCCCTTTCCCTACTTCTTCCCCGATGACAAAGCACAGAGCCAGAATGCACACACAGTTTGATCCAAATCTCACTTACTCCCAGGACAACAGCATTGCAATTGCAAAAGTTACTCCAGGTTTCTACTGATGAAATTGGAACTAGACCCTAGATTTTCTTCAGAGTACCATTAATGTTTTACATCTTAAGTACCATCTCTAAAGTCTGTATATATGCCTTCTCTGTCCCAAGCTTAATCCCAAGACTAGGTTGTGTGAAATGAACTGTATGGTCTTGGATAATTCAACAACTGTATGGAATTTACTTTTTCCAGGTTTATAGCACAAGTGTTTACTGTACCTCCCAGTCCAGAACGGAGGCCTGCCACTGAGCTATCTTGTCAATGTTCTCCAACCTCCGCTTCCGCTCGTTGATCTGTAGAGTCACGTTCCTCATGACAGCAAGAGCAGCAGCCACATACCTGTAGTCACTGTCGAACACAAAAGAAAAGTCCATGAAACGGAGCCTGATGTGCAGTGGAAATGCACAGGAGTCTACCATTAGCAGCAGCATAATCTCACCATCCTTTTAAAAAGAAATGCAGGCAGGATTTGCCACTCATTACTACAATAATGTATTTTTTCCATCAGCAATGTCTTTCTGGATCATCACAAAAGAGCAGCTTGCTTGAAATTGAGATTGCATGTGTATGAGACAGAGAAGACAGCCAGCTCCTCAGCTGGTTTGCATCAGTGCAATGAGTACAGCCTAGCCTCTACCAACCCAAGGCACAACAGTTTTGAATATTGGTCTTTAAAGACTTAAGGTGCTGAGCTAAAGAGCATCCTAAAAGAAAGTCTGAACATTTTTATAACCTGTGTCTTTGGGCCTGGATATCTCAATTTTAAAAATGAACACTAGAAAATATTTTTCAATTAGACACAAGGCCAGAGCGCCTTCCAAGCCATAAGGTGATTCCAAGAGTGCCACAGAGCATGTATCCCATGGCATTCACTCTTACTGCAGACTTCAGGTGAGCAAATCAAAGCCATTCCTTTTTTTTTACTGGACAGGCCTGTGAGTGTAATAACAAAGAGTGAAAATAGCCTCCCGCTAGGGCCAGCAAAGCTGATGATCAGTCTTTTCAAGAAGCGATGCTGGAATCAATGCTATTGATTTCCACCCTGTGCCTCCTTTTCCACTCCAAGGAACCTTAACATTCATTTCAATTGGAAAGACAGACAAGGCCAGCTGCCATAATGCCACCTAATATATTATTAACTTAAGGGTTGATATTGATTGCTGACTAATGAGAAAAACTGTGATCTTGGACAGCTACAGGGGGAATGGCTTTATTGATTATTGCTAAGAATCGCACTGGTGACAGCTAAAATAGGGGTGAATGCTGTGAATTAGATCCATTTCCCCATGTGATCTGAACAGGATAAATATTAAGAAACAATCACAATATGATACACAACAGAAATTATTTGCTATTTTGCCATCCCTTCTTGGATGAAATCTTGAGATGCGTTTTCCATTTTTATTCAATTCTTATGTCAAAATTCTAGCTGAGGTTAAAAAAAGAATCCTACAAACATCAGGACCGGTCCTTCAACAAGTAAAGGAGAAAAGAGGATGGGCTGTCTGACATATCCATGGTGATACACAATGAAGAATTTCTTGTGCCTTCCTTTGTGGGGCCATCTGTATGAAGCGAGCACCTGATAGCGTAAGGGAGAAATGGAGCTATGCCAGAGAGACATTCGTCTGGTCTTCAAAATGTCCATGAGTTCTTGCAGGGAAATAGGTAAGTCCCTATAGCCAGGAAGGATCTGTAGAGGCAGGGAGAGGCATAGGGTTTAGAGACAGTCATTAGTAATCTCCTAGCAATTATGCTCATGCAAAGAAGGGAGGCTAATGTCAGGCCACCCATTAGCAGAGTCTCCTCTTTCTCACATAACATGTTCACACACTTTTAACTCCAGCTCAGTTCTGCAGCAGGAATACTTAGGACACCAGCAAGCTGCACTTAGTACCTTCATGTATTTAATTCATATTAAGCTGGAGTAAATCTTTAAGAGGTAAACAGATGTGGCTTTGTGAAAAATTCAAATGAGCCAGTCTCAAAACAATAAGCAATTGAAGGGAGCCAGGCTCTGAAAACACCCCCATGCCTGCCTCCACACGGAGTGGGCCGGTGCCAATCAAGCTGGGTTTTATCTTGGTAATGCTAATTCACTAATTCTAATGTTCTGTTTGAAGAGAAAACCCCATGAACATTTTTCTTGCACGCAGTAATGAAGAAAGAGTCATGACTGAACTTTTTGGGCTCCCAGCCCATGTCTGTGGCAGAGCTGGCAAAAACTTAGAAGAAAAAATAACAGAAGCAAAGCATTTGGCCAGTGAAATAATAATAGGATAGCATTAACTATGAAATTAAGGTAAATAAATTTTGTCAATTACATTGGGGCTGCAGTGACCACCTTCCAGTGCTCAATCAGAATGCAAGTCTTGCCAAGTAACACATGCTAACTTGGGGGAGAGTGGTTTCAGCTCTGTTGTCCTGACCTGGTGCAGGGAAGATCCACAGCTCTACAAGTACAGTATTAGTGAAGAGGAAGAAAAAAAAAAGAAAAAGAATATAATGTCCCACTGTTTGATGAAGCTAACATATTTGCCTTCACTGGGACTCCTGGTCCTTTCTGAGTTTTGCCTTACTCCATAACTGGTTCAACTGATTTAAACCGTATTTTCTACATACTAAATTCTAATCGGTGCCTAAGAGACTCCTAATTCAGCCAATGATGAGCCTGATTTCATTGTATTAGTCCGCTCTGTAATTTTCTAGCTTCTGTTTCAGACTCGCAACCTAACTGTGAGCACTGTCAAACTGCGAGTGCAGGAGGACAACTCGCCGCCTGATTAGTGGGCCCAGCTGAAGCTCCCCAGTTGCCTTCCCGGTTTTTCTTGTTCATGGCTGACCCTGACGGTATCCCAGCCTGCAGGTATCTGGCTTTTCCCCGTGTCTGATATTGCCATGACATGACATTCCCCAAAGATTACTTGCTTTTCCGATCTCAGGCTTTGCTCATCTCAGCCTCAATCCCAAAGCCAGAACTATAAGAGCAGAAAATACTTGTATTTCAAGCAGGCAGCCTGGGTTTTTGCACAGCCCCAGTGCAGAATCATCTGGTGGTAAGACACACTTCTCTGTGCCTCACTTTCCCCACTCGTGGCATTAAGCTTGTCCAGGATGCGAGCTGGGCTGCCTGGAAGATCGGTCCCTCCCAGGCTCTTTGAACACTTGAATCAGAGGAGCTAGACCACAGGGCACTGTGGTATAACCCACTCCATCTCTGCGTTGTAACGCCATTCCTCCTTGAGTCAATAAACTCTCCAGGGCACGCCCACACTAACGGAAGTCCACCACACTCCAGGGCTGAGATAAGGCACAGGTCTTTCGCTGGCTCTTTGCGCAGGCATGAGTTTCATACACGCACCATGTTACAGCTTCAGGGGGCTCGCTCTTTACTAACGCAAGGCAAGCAAACATAATCCTGCTTTCCCTTTTCAGAAAACGAAGAAACAAGAGAAATTAAGTGTCCATGGCTGTGTCTTGCCACTGACACAATCCAGTAGAAAAGAGCTCTCAGTCTGAATCAACTAATTGTTGCTTAACCACAGGAAAGGTCCAAGTCTCCTCAGAATATGACTATATCTGATTACTTAACAACATGTTGATTTTAAAACAGCCCAAAGGAAAAAGGAATGTACTCCCAAAATGATTCAACCCTTGTGTAATCACACTGTCCACATCCCCTTTGGTATTGCTACCAAATAACTCAGAGAAGGTCATTTTAAACACAGACCTCTTCTCTTTGAGGCTGCTTACATCTTCCCATTGTAAAGCCGCATCTGAATCCACACTGCAAGTACTGTGGGGACATCACATGGCTGGTAAAGAAAAAAAAGCCACAACATTTGGGATCCTAGAGCTGGTTTCTGATACCCTAATGTTCCCATGAGTCCACTCCAAATTTGACTCGTTATGAAAACAAAACCAGAAATTGGATCTGGAGCCAAACGCATGTCCAAATCGGTGATTTTCAACCGGCCATTCAGCTAGTACGAATCAAACTTGTGAATAAGGTCAAAGCAAATCAACACATCTCCCTGCTCATACCACGTGTCTCTGCACTTTTAGAGCTGGGTTTGGGGAAAAACAAAAAAATCAAACACTTGTAGAAGTTTCTGAAACATCTGTGGTCTTTTTTGTTCTCTGAAGCAATTCCTTTTAAATGGGTTTTGGAAAAAGAAAGAAAATTGGCAAGGCAGGAGAAAATCTACTCTTACAGGGCCCGATTCTTCTTTCACCTTATTTTTATAGCAGTATATCACAAGTGATATCATAGGCACTATTCTTGATTTACATTAGGTCAGGGAGTTGTGCTGATTGCCCTCAGCAGCAGCAAAAGAGATCCTGGAAAGTCTGGGAAGCAATCAAACTCCTCTGAACCTAAACCCAGTACCAAAATCAGAGACGGAATCAGGCTGAAAAGCAGAGCAGGTTCCGAATTCTCCCCAAATCTGGAGCATATTCAGGTTTGAGTAGTGGATCCTGGCCCTCTACTTGCTATGTCCTCTTCAGGGTAAAGGAATGAGCCTTTCTGACCACCGAATGCTAATTAAGTAATTTTTCTAGTGTAACTAGTAGCATCAGAAAGTACATCCAAGGGTAATTAGTTCACAAGTCTGATTATAACAGAGATGAGTTTCACTCCATTGAGAATCAGTGCTTTGAGAAGCTTTCTAACTGTCTGCTGAACCTTTGCCCTGCTTCAATTTATACAAGATGTCAGGAAGAGAAGAGCCGGACAGAGAAAAGCCTGACCCCTGCGTGTGTAATGCAGAGGCCATGTAAAGAAGCAGTGAGCAAAACCCTTCCATGTAATACGAGAGCACTGTACCTGTGATCCTGCGCGGTGTACTTCAGTAGCTCTGCGAGCTGCAGGGGGTATTTGCAGATCTTCTGCACTGGCGTCAGAAGGAAACCGTCTATGGCAATATCAATCATCTGCTGCAACAGACGACATGCTTCGAAAAAATGCTGGTACCTGCTATCTTTCATCAGTTTGGAAAGCTCCATGCACGCGTCCAAATGATTGTTACAGTACTCTGAATAGATCCAGAAGCCATCTTGCTGTGAGAGGGAGGAGAAAAGGGGTGCACAGAGAGGTCAGCACATGTCAGACAACTGCTGCGAGCAACCACCCAACCTGCCCACAAGAACACATTACAACTGAAGAAGAAAGAATACCCCAAGCAGGAAGGACTGATCCTAGAGTACTTTTCCTGCTTGCAGGAGGTACTGCATGGTCACTCTGGGGGAAAAGGGAGGCAGAGAGGGACCTGCATACTGACACATTGCTGAGGTACCTGTAGGTACAGGCTGTGTTAAAGTGAACCCCTGTGCAGCACTGTGGGTGTTCTCAGTTTCAAACCGTGCGGTAGAGTTTTCTTTATAAGAGGTAAAGGTAGAACCAAGCAGAGCTCTGGCCTTTGGTAATACAAGAAGACAACCTTGTTATTTCTAGAGGTCTTTCACTGAAAGATCATGAAGCACCTGGCAAGTGTTTAGGAGATGAATATATCTGAAATTCCCTTTGCCATCAGGGAACCCAAGACACCAACCACTGTGTGGATTTCCCCAGGACCAGAGAGCCAGAAACACCAAAGACTGGAAAAACAAGCAAAGAAAAAAAACCACACATGTGTCCACCCACCCTTTGCACTGGTCTAACAAGTCCTTTTGTGCTAATATGGCTGGAAACTCCTTTTTCTGCCTTCACTGACCACAGATGGGGCAATGGCAGATCGTCACCCTTAACTCAGGCTTGATTCATCTGGGCCACGCAGACAAGGCAGATGAAAGGTCAAAGAAAGATTACACTGGAAGGGAGAGCCAGACACAAACTGACTGCCCAGTATCATGTATTAAGACTGTAGTTGAGACAGCCCAGATATAAGGCCAGGTGTTGTAGGTCAACAGCCTGAGATGCTATATCAGGCTGTGGCCAATGCCTTACACACTATAGAAAGGACAGATTCTTTCTTTTAAAAATGCACTTGACCAGCAATTCTTATTTCTTAGTCCTATAAGGGCCCAAATAACCTGCCTTTTGGAAATAGGGGAGCCTGGTTTCTTTCCCGTCCCCACAGCTGACCAAAAGCCAAGCGCTAACACCGCTCTCTTCCTGAAGCAGATGAGGAACAAGATGCTTTGCAGATCCATATAACAGGATGTTAATGTCCTCATCCCTCAGTTTCCCCAAATGGCTAAACAGGGATAATTTATCAGGAGTTTATTAGCCAGCTTTCAGCCCATATCTGATGACAGATAAGTGTCAGATATTCCGCTGAAAAATGGTGGTAATTCTTACTGTTGTCACTATAAACGAATTGACAGCACAGCCTCAAGACATGAAGTTTTAGCTACTGATTCTCACCAAGATTTCTTACATCTTTTTAGCACAGAGGTGGAATATGATGCTGCTTTGCAAGTAAGCAGCAGATTGCAGGCTCTGATAAAAATGAGCAAGGTTAATGCCATCATGCAACTTCTCAAAAAGAAACCCACTTTTCAGTTAGAAGACCAATGATGCTTAAGAGGTGCTGTGAACCTTTTTAGGGGTGCCCTGCTAAAGTTTCACAGATGTCTATCAGAAATTTCTCTAATAAGAACTGAACTGTTGCCAGCTCAGCCCTGACTGTAAGTAACAAGGTAACACAGTACAGGATCTGCATCCTAGGTTGGAGCACCTCATACGTAAGCTCTGATACAGCACTTCATTCTCCCTAAAGGAAAGCCTAGAACTGCAGGACTATAATTTTCTTGACACTTCCTGACATATTTACAACACTGGCCAATTTATCAGCTCCGATAGTACGTGGCTTATGTAACAGCATGATGGGCTGGGCAAAAGCCTCCAGGACTAGATTGTCAGCTAAAACATCCTGTTCAGCACACACTTCGCGCGAGCTGCCACCTGGGCAGCAAGAAGCACAGCCTGGCACCTCCCCACCTGGCCCAACAGCTCTGCAAGGGAAGGTAACTGAAGCTGCATGGGCTTTTCATCCTTCGCAAATGCATCTTGGTACCACAGCGAACAGCCCGGGCATTTGCTTTCCTCTACTTTTTTTGTGTAATGCACAACTAAGGCCTATTTTTACTTCTCTGGACTCTCCTACCTCTTCCAACCTTCTGGTCGTCCATGACCTGATTAGGATTGCCTGTGAGTGGGTTTAAGTCATATTCTGAAGAGCAAAGTAAGGTGTGGAGTAGGTGGGGGACATCGCACAAGATAATGTGAGTAAGGGTGGATGTGAAAAGGTGTTGGGATTCAAATGTACTGGAGGAGTTATCCAGCTACATGCTTCACTTTAAATTCTCCCTGCACCTATATCTCACAAAGCAAATGGAAGGCCATGGAGTATTCTGTGATATGTAACTAGAACAGTGCTGATGCACAACAGTTACTCTGCATGGTTCCTACCTCCTGACTTTCTCTGCTATTCCCCTCCTGTCCTCCCGTCTGTCCCCTCCCCCCAGAACCCCCGAAACTCCCGAACAAAAATGCCAAATGAACTTACGTGTTCAAGGAAACACGGTCCAATTTCACTGAGATGGGGGTCCTCATTGTTGTACTGTTTCTCCAAGTCCCGGACAAAACCCATCTGAAACCTGTAGATATCTTCGATGTTACCAAAGATGATCTTTAGCTGTTCGTCACTGAACATATCCCTCCTCTTCCGGCACTGCTTTAAGTAACCCTGTAAGGAGTAAGACAGAACAATCCATACAATAACCCAAAATCTTATACTGAGGCAGCTCGCAGATTTTTCTTGAGGAAGGAGCAAGTAAAAACAAAATCAGAAAATGGCTCTGAAAATAAAATCCGCTTGTTATGACATGACAGGCTCCATCAACTCCTGTCTATGAGAAAGCACGCAATACGCAAAACATGCCTTGAAATGCTACAAGTCCTTTTTTGATAGACAACATCTCATTTGCAGCTGTTGTTCCCACTGCAAGGTACAGCCAACCCACAGCACTACTCTTGCTCAGGACACACCAGACCCAGTATGCACTGGGCTTCACAGCCTGCGTCAGCAAATGCTGGAGACAGCGTGTGTACAGGGCGTTGGGAAGACCGTGCTGGGTTCTGCCTCAATGTCCTTCACCATTTTCCTTGAATCAGTTTTGGAAAGGGAGGGTTCTCCAGAGATCTCAACCAGCACAGCCTGAAACCGCTCTGTCCCTACCTGTGCTGCAGAGAACAGCAACATTTGCCTGATAGCTCCAAAGCGGTGTGTCACAGTATTGTATGCCAGTTCCTTCAAAAGTCACTGCCTCGCAATACCCACTACCCTGGGTAGCACCTACAAATATGGCTGTTTCCATGTCCTCTTCAGTGGCACATGGCATTACACAGAAAGCTGCAAGGGGCTGTTTGATCATCTGCCCACTCCGATTTCTCTTTTTAGCCACGGTAAACAGGACAAGGAAGCTGATAATTGTGCTTAGAATACTCTATTAATGTGCGGTTGCATGAAGAGCGTAACCATCCTAGCTGTTTCAGCACCAAGTAAATGTTGAAGGAAAACACTCTTCAAGCATTCACTGACATGGGAGGCAACGTGGTTTATCCCCCCCATTATTCATCTTCCCGAGTGTGAGACAAAAGCAGGAGGGCTGTTGTCTTGTGAATAGCAAGGTGGGGAACCCCAAAGGCGATGCAGTAGGTTGGGTAGGTGTTTTAGCTCGCCCAAGCAAGGGAGCCACAGTGGGAACAGCCCGAGCTGCTGATCAATGCCATCTAGAGGAAAGCAGTATTATTTCAATTTTTTTTTCTATACACTCCATTCCATTAGCCCAAATATGCTATTCCAAACAGTGTAAAATGAGGGAGAATTCTTCTGCTGTTTTCTCAACTATCATCTTTCATTGCTTTTCTTCCTTTTTTTAAGAGGGACCAGAGGAAAAAGCTCTGTACCCTTCTCTGTACAAACATCAGGCTCCCTTACTGAGTCTATAGACCTTAAAGTCACATGGAGAGAGAGAGGAAGAACCAGGATGTAGAGTGTTTAAGGAAATTCTCCAAAATCACAGAATGCATCTGCAGTAGATTTGGAAACAATTCAAATCTTCTGTGTCTCGGTCCAGCACAATAATAAGAAGATCCTCCTTGCTTATTCTTCATCTGCCTATGATACCCATTGGTACCGAGCCTGAGCTTAGCTGGACATCATACAAACACAGATCGGTTAGGCAAGCACTGCTCTGAAGACCTCCTGACCTACAAAGTCAGGAGTGGATTGAGTGGATCAATATTCCGGCAAAAAGCATAACACACCAAGTGCTGTCTGCCTCCCTGTTTTGCTGACCCTGCCTTATCCATGAACTCACCATCCTGGTTTCAGCTGAATCATGAGGACTTCTTCAGACATGCTTGCCTGAAGCAGATGCGGTCCAGGGGATGTGGTGACACACAGAGGCTCTGTATGCCTGGGCTGAATTTCTGGCTCTGCCACCGACCTGTGTGACATTGAGCAAATCACTTCATCCCCCCCTGTGCTTCGCCTATCTGGACAATTTAGACTAGAAACTCTGCAAGACCAAGTATCAGATGCTATGCTGGCCTGGTCTGGACCACGGCCTCTTAACTGAAAAGAAGTTAACACAGGGGTCATCATGAGGTGACTTTGCCTGCTTTTATTATATAGGAAGAGAAAAAAATGAAGGGAAAAAAATGCCAACAGCTCCAGCTGAATGGCTATATTTGGGAACTCTAGATGCTTAGTCACACAGACGAAACGCCAGCTGGTGACACGCAGCTGCTGGTCCACAATACGAACTATTGGAATGCTATAATAAACTGTCCTTCAGCCTCACCATGTGGTTCCTGGGAGGGAGAACTTCAAACAGATGAATGATAAATGCAACTTTGGCCGACCTGGCAAAGAACCAACTTCTGTGATGTCCAGCTTAGCTAGAAGGATGCTGTTACCCTGAATTTGCTGGCTTTTCCAGCTGAGAAGCTTGGGTTATGGAATACCTCCTGCATTTACTAAATCTTCTTCCAGGAGCTCCTTGATGATTCATTTCCCTGGGTTTCCCTCTCCCATTTTTCAAGGCCAGGAGGAATGGAAGCAGGCTCGTTTCCACGTTGCAGGACAAATAAAAATTCAAACTAGCAAGGAATAATGCAGAACATCTTTCCATGCTGCTTTTCATGTTTACCTGCTTATCTCGGAACAGCTTTCAAAAAAAAAAAAGAAAAAGAAAAAGAAAAGAAAAAAAAGAAAAAAAAGAAAAAAAGAAAAAAAAAAGAAAAAAGAAAAAAAAAAGATGTGCACCTGCCCATGAGGGCAGGTTCTTTTTGACACTGGCTTTGGTGCTAGCAGCACTGAATGACTGCCGCAAGCCGTTTGTGTTAGGACCTTTGCCCCGCTGCACGCTGCAGGCTGCCTGCAAGCCAGCCTCCCCTCTCACATATTGTTCTGTGAAATCAGGCACTGGATGATTTATGTGAACATCTTTCAGCCCTGGGGTTGCTATTGGCTGCGACTACCGTCTTTAATATTCCCCATCCTCCCTGTGCTGGTTCATCACTTTGCCCGAGTCACGTGTTTCATGAGAAGCTGAAGCAGCACATTTCTGTACAGGCATCTATAAAAGCACAGAGAAAATAAAAGAACGTATGAAGTTCCCAAGCCTTATCCTCTATCCAGCTTGTGTGTTTGGATGGTTGGCTTCCAGCACAAGCCAGCAAAGGGGAGACTAAAGATTTATATATAACACGCAGTAAGAGCCAGCTAGAAGGCTGCTGCATAGTTTTTCCAGTAAATTTACTTCTGTTACATAAAACAATGTCATCTTCCTTCTGCTCATCCCGTCAGGTTTGCTCAGGGAAGAGATAGCTGACTGATGAGCAGATGTTGGAGAGTGTTTTGCTCAATGAATACCTAAAAATAGCCATCAAACTGTCTTTCTTTAAAGTACTTTTCCATGTAGTCCCCGAAGTATAGGCCAAAGTTGGAAAGTATTTGCAGGAGGTTAAGTGCTAAGTTTTCTCCACCTCAGAGTAGGTTTAGAGACAGTCAGAAGAGGTGGCCAATCCATCTATCCATTTTTCTTGTCTTGCTGAGAACAAGGTGAAGGAGAGAATGAGGAGATGATAGCCACTCCTGGCTCTAACTTCAAAGGCAGTTGTGATGATATTCCAGTTTCTTTCCATCTCTGAACCAGTCTGGGGGCTGTCTGCACTGTCCTGCATACCATCCCTCAGTTTGGACGAGCACCATCTGGGCTATAAAAATACTGTTCTCTAGAGCAGTGCTCACAGCATCCAGGTGAGCGTTGTGCTGATATGCACATACCAAGAATAAGCATAAAACCAAAGTTGAGACTGTTTGAATTGAAAAGGCAAACTAGAGCCATGTCTGGTCCCAGGCAGTCTGGGTAAGTCTAAAGTACTTACTCAACTACCCATCCACAGCAAATACTGAATGTCAGGCACTGTGATTGCACTGAGGCCCACTTAAAATAAAGTCCTGCAGGAACACAAGCCTGTTCCTCAAAAGGGCAAGAAACAGCCAGCTCCAAACCGGAAAAACGAGGTGTGCACAAGCAAGCTGTGAAAGACAGCTACGAATTGCACACTGGGGAATACGTATATGTAGTGTGTATCTCCCCACTGATCCAAAGGGCTTTCCACAGGGTCACCCTCCAGTCTGGTGTCCATGGATGAGAAACTGGTCACACAAAGGGGCCAGCAGCTCCTCAGATGTGGTCCTCTGAAGGAGGGACACATTGCTGCCAAGAAGGTTTTATGCTGCTTTGCTCTGAGGCAGCAAAAAAAGTGGTTTTTATCCATCTCTGAGAATGAGTCAGGCTAATGCCATCCAGACCACGTGAAAACTTGTCCCATCAGCTCTGCACAACAGACTCAGCTTGACACACTAAGATGCAATGAGGATGTTTTCCACGCAGCATTCAGAGCTGTCCTGGCACCAAAGCAAAGCTCAGGTGGAATCCAATCGACATTATTAAAAAATAAATTCAAAGTGAAATTACTTGGAAAAGAGCAAAATGCAGCACTGGAAGTTGGCTGGCCTTTCTAACCTCCGACCCCCAAATTAGTCATAATACGGAGGTTTCCTTTGATCTCCCAATTGCCTCACTGTTCTCATCCAAGCTCTGTCACTTCTCCCTCTAACACCTCCTTAAATTTAGCCTTGTCTTCCTAATCCATATGCTGGTCCAAATTCTGCTCATTTCTCAAAGCAAGGCACCCTGCTCTTTGTAGCCCTCCTGCATGTCGTTCTTCCACCTGCGCTCCCTGCCACACGCTACTGCTCAAACCACCTCCTTGGCACTCTGCTCTCATCAAGGTAGCTGCTCTGACCAAGCACCTCAGCTGCTCTGCTGGTGTCACTGCTGCCACATCACAGACAGACCCTGTGGCCTCCTGCATCCTCCTGGGATCAAACCCCAGGAGCAGGGGGATATCTTTTCAAGCCTGGGGATGGCCACGTGTATATGCAGTGCTTTACAGGACAGTGAGTGAGCAGCACTGCCTGCCAGTAAGGCTGGCTATTGCTACCCATTATAAAAGCCTAGTTTTCAGTAGTTTATTATTTTTCTAAGCTCTAACACTTAAGCCTGAAATTCCCATTGCTGGGTATTTCCTTAAGGCTAAATTCTTTTTTCTTTCTTTTCCCCTTGGCGATACTTCAGAACAATGATCCGTCCACTCCTGATAATGCAGTCCAGAGAAAACTCCACATTTTACCCCTAATAAAAATCTTCACAGAATTCTTTCACCAAGCAGCAGTCAGTCCTTCATACTCCAAGCAAGGGCACAACAGCAGCAGTCGTCAGGGCAGTATGGCTTTGCTGTGATGGGGAATTCCCCTCCAAGGCAACTGCTTCACGCAGGTCTTGGCTTGCGCAGGTAATTTTCATTCCGGTGCTGGCTAGCTTGTGAGCTCCTGACTTGGCAGGACTAGTACCATGGGTATTATGAATAATAACATGGTGTATAATAATATAGTAGCAGGTAGTGGAAATACATCCTGAAGCAGGAAAGAGCAATTGGAGGGCTCTTAATCACCTAGCAGGGGCTATGGTCCTCCGATAACAACCACACATCTTAACATGCCTCACTGGTATTAGTATTTGTTATTCATTATAGCTCAACAACAAGAGTATAACTACACACTGCTAAACTCAGTACTAAATCAGGCTCAACCTTAGTCACCCAGCCAGAACTCCCTTCATCCCCTCCAATACGTCATATTGCTGCTGTTTGTCCTGACACCTTAAAATAAAGAGCAAAGGGAAGAGGGGAATTTGCCACGGTCAACAGCACTTCTCCATCTCATCAGCGGTTGTCTGGTCTCTACTCATTCTTCAGCACAAATAACACCTCTGTACAAATTCATCCAGTAGCACTGGGAGGAGCTCAAGCCGGCCCGCATCTCTCCATCTCCAGCCCCACTCCTCTTCGGCACAAACAGAAACAGGCACGTCATGCTGTATCAAAATGCCTGGGATTACTGAGCTCTCTCTGAGCCTTCTTGAAGCAAATGGGTTGCTCTGATTTAACTGAGCACAATGAGGCTCTCTCCAGCAAGGGGCGGCCCATCATTTTGCAGATGAGAATGCCCGTTTCAGTCCTCCTCCTTCTTCAAGAGAGTCAGCTGAATCATTTCCTGGTACTCTACCTGAAGGCAAGATTTATCCCCTCAATACCATTTTGCATCATACAGAGCAAAGAAAGAGCCTTAGAGATCTCTTTCATATCTGGGACGTATCATTAGGTGCTGTAAATCAGCGTTACCCCACAGATGTCACTGAAGCTATACCTATCTGTACCTCCTGAGAACCTGATTTGGTAAAACCACGGTGACACAGCTCGGAAATGCAAGTTAGGGTTTATTCAGTTTTCAAACAGAAAAGTGCAAATGCAGGAAAAGATACGTGGAAAAGTTCCTGCAGTTCTTCCCTTCTTCAGTGCAAAGCCCTCTGACTGAAATAGCACAGTGAAATTAAGCTCATTTGTTTCCAAATTGAAATCCCAAGACTCTTCCATATTTGAAAAGCATCATAGATGCTTTTTGGATGGCTGCTTTGCCTTGTCAAAAGAAAAGTAGCAAGTATGAAGGGAGGAAGACATTTTTCTGAGCAGAATTCACAAGGGGCTTCACCACATTGACTGCAAAGACTGGGCACAGGCTCGCTAAATCCTAAACATTCAGAGGGATGAGCTGAAAGCCATGGACTTTGACCGTAGTGCTAACAAACTTCTGCCTCTTCGTGATAAGTATATGCTCTACACATAATGCCCAAGCTGTCCTGCAACACTCTCCGGCGCAGCCATGCATTCCCCTTCCTAAACACCCAGCACCACATGCAGTGCGCTTTGGGCTTAGCTGATGGCACTAATTCTGCATGCTGAAGGACAGTAAGAGGTTGTAGAGGTTAATTGTAACAATAATGAAGAAGAACCAAGTTGAAGATGCATGGGGTCTGCCACCAAAGTTCATTTGCTCGCTGGTTCCCTTACACTGGATAAAGGTAATGTACTTCACTTCCCATGGAGAAAACATTTTGCTGTCAATCCCACAGTAAGAAAAGGCAAATGGGGCCCATCCTGAGCCAGGGGAAATTGTGAACCCAATACAAAAGACGCAGATGAAATGGGTAACTGATTGGTTTAATTACAGCCTAATTTCCTCAATCACAAGTTCAAAAGTAGATGGCATTGACTTTTAATTAAGAAGACTGCTTGAAGGATCTCAACCTCATCATTTTTCAGTCAAAGCGGTATGGAAAAAAGGTCAGAAAATTGTACTTTCAGTTAATACAAACTAAAGGTAATTATCAGATCCAGCAGAAAATTCTCAGAAGTATCAATACTTATTGACAGATGCTGCTGCTCCTCTATTAGACACAGTACTCGAACACACTGCATCTTTTTCCCCCATCACCCAAGGACCGAGTCCTTAGCTCTCAACAGCCCAGCTCATGTCCCGCTGCAGTACCCCAGTGTCACAACTCCCATGTACCTCACAAATGTCCTTGAGGTGCTTGATGTAGTGGCGCTCCGTGCTCATGATTTCATTGATGACATTGGCTCTCATCTGGTCCCGGTTCTGAACGGTCCTGCCGAGACAGAGGCAGTCGGCGCTTGGATCCAAATGGCCATTCTGCACATCGCTGGTTCCCTCCTCCACTCCATCTTCTTGGTTTACCCATAGCTGCAAGGAGAAGAGGGGAGAGCAACAGACTTATTCATAAAAGGATCAGAAAGCCAATGAGTGAAAGAAGCCTGGGTCTTGGGTTGCATGACTCGGAGAGATACTGGATCGACTCCCTCTTTACAGCAACAGCGATGCTCTTGCCAGCGATGCACCGTGGTGTCCACAACAGTTTACAGCCCAGACAGTCCAATTTTATACTGGTGCAACCAGCCCCAAATGGTTCCCCATGCACTGCTGTGAGCAAAGGAATTTCAAATGATGACAGATTTGATCCCAAATATAAAATAATCACGTGAAAGGGTAACTGGACTGTTGGATGCTGTCAAGTGCTCTGAACCAAGATGTACACATGTAAAACAGACCAACCTAAAGAAAACTGCAGTTACTAGTGTAAAGCACTGCTTGTTCCGCCATCAGTTGGGGTCTGTCTGAACAGGAAGAAACCTCTGGGAGGAGAGAGAAGCCCTTTACACATGACCTATTTAAGAAGGTCAAGATACATCCACTTCAGAAATCTGAATGAACGTAAACATCAGCCCAGGCTAACCAGGTTGTGGCACTGAGTTTTCGGTAAATTTCCCAGGCCAGGATTTGTGAATGAGCATTGATTTTCATTTCACAGCAGCATTCCTCATCATTTCACATGAAGAGCCTTTCTCACTCAGGCAAGCACCCTATCTCAGCATCCTGAGATTGTGATCCCTAAACCACACTGAGATCGGACCAGCTAAATACTGAATAAGTCTCCTAAAACTTGGAGGGGCTGAGGGCAGCTTTGGATGGGGTGCCAAGCACCCCTGGGCACTGAATACTCCAAGTATTTCGCAAAAGGCAATGAAAAAGGATCACTGCATTTTCAGCACACTGAATTTTCTTTCCATTATCAAATAAAAAACACATTGAACTTGTAAACTAAAAGATAATTCTGCCTCCTGTCTCTGTGTCTTTGAACAAGACTGTGCTCTGCACACAACATACGTAGATCAAGTGCCTCCTTTTGTTACCTTTTCTCCCAAGTAAAACCTGCTTAAAGTAACTCTGATCAACTAAAATTGGGCTCAGCATAGTTTGTAAGCAAACATTAAATAAAGCTTAAAACAGACAGAAATACTGCTGTCTTACACAGATCACCCAAGTTGTTATGTAAATGAAGCAACTTTTCTCCTCAGCATTTAAAGCCCCAAATACTGGAGACTTTCAAACATAAAAATACATCTATCTATAAACAGTGAAACTGTTCACACAAACAGAGTGGCATACGGAAAACAAACTGCATCATTAACCTGGTCTTTCAGTCTTCTTTTCAGTGTTACTAGTTTTTAATACTTTCCCATTATTCAGCTTAAATTTGGTTTTAAACAGATTGTAAAGGGCTGTAGAATGGCCTTGTGGTCCTGCAGCATGGGCAGCACCCAGGGTGGCTCAGCTGCAGCCAAAGCAGGGCTGGTCCTAAGGGCAAGCAGCCCTGGGTGTTGCAGAAGGGCATTTTAGTGACCCCAGCCAGGTGCAGCTATGCCAGTTTGGACACAGGGAAACCCCTGGGAGATTCAGCAAGCCTGGGAGCAGCTCTGCGTGCCTTTCCCCAGGTCCCTCCCAGAGGATGGGGTTCTCCATAGCAGCATCTGCTGCAAAGATGGACTAGGTCATGTTATCTCCCAGCCGTGGGGCTGCACATGGATCTCTGAAAGGGTTTTTTGCAGGACTCGCATCAGCACTGGCAGGCCTGGTTGAGCCCTGAGTCACTGCAAGGGAAGGCAGTGAGTTAGCGATCTAATCGCACTCAAAGATACGGCGATCCAGCATGCAAAACCTCTCCTGGAACACTGAAACAAATTTCAGAAGAATGTCACTTGTTCAGAGAAACAACCCAAAAGCTAGTTAGAAAACATGCCTCTTCCCAGCAAACCCCACTCCCTGCTCTGGAAGAGGTTTCACTTACACTGAGATAGAGCAACGCTTCATGTACATAAGCAGTGTTTTATGCTGAAAAATAAACATCCAAGTGCTGCTTCTGAGTAACTGCCATGCAGGCCTAAGACTGCCAAAGTGACCTCAGGGGCCAATTTACTTACATCAGTGACACTGATTTTAGCGGGGGCTCTGCTGTGAAAACCTGGGGGCCATCCTCAGAAAAGCAAATGGGCTAGACCTCGGACGGACAGAATTGCACAGGGAGTCCTTTGAGGGGTATGTCCTCATGACAGCTTTACTGGCATTCCAAACCAACTATATGTTGAAAATCAAGCAGAACCAATGCAGGTATTAAACCTCGCTGGCTGAAATTGAAAGTAACTTCCCATCCTCCCTTCCTGCTACTATGAAAAGGTGTTTTGCAGCTCTCTCAAACCCAACTGGAACAGCTTGTTACCAAGTTTCACTACACTCCTGCCAGTTTGGTATTTTTAAAGCTCTACCTCCTGGAGTCAAGTGATCATGAGAAAAATTTCAATTTTCATTTAAAAAATAAAGCAGGAAAGATGTCATCATAATAGTAGGGGGGGAAAGCTTGAAAGCATGAATCCTAAAGGCTTTGAAACCCTAAGGCAAATAGCAAGCTTGCAAACTTTCATGATTTCTGAAAACCTCAGACTTTGGTCTGCCTTTTGTGCACTGCAGGAAAACTCCCTGCTTCCATATCTGGGAATCTCAGGAGTCCTACTTTTTTCCTTAATGAAGTTTTTGCTCCTTCCTGCTAGGATTCATGTTCCCCAAAGGAAAACAATTACAATTCTAGTCTAGGTGACTTCTGCTTTAGGTTAAAAACAAATGCAACTATTTTATCGGTAACAGAGGAAGTCGAATGTGCCTTCCACCCCACACTCTCCAGCCTCAGCTGCTGAAAGGATTAAGCCCACTGTGCTGTTCAAACACTCCTGCTTTCTGTCTTAACCTCTGAAGTTCTCCGTAATTCAAGCAAAGATCATTCTTCCAGGGAATCATTTGAAATTTGGACCATGACTTAGAAAAGATGAGGTACACTGGCAGCTCTGCTGCTGACCTTGGGCCAATCAAAGTGGTGGAGGCTTTCCCTATCTATAAACTGGGATAATCTACCTTACCAATGACATTTTTCATGAATACTTTTGAGGTTGACAGATTTTACCTTGAAGTGGAGTGCACATAAAAGCTCGGGCATACTTCGAAACACGGACTTAAATGCATCACTGTGGGCTCGCTACACTCTTCTACTCATCCATGAGCAACAATCTGGCTAGACGGACCTTTGGTCTGATGCAGTATGGCTGGTTTTGCAAATACAGCTCTCAAATCTTCCTGTGCCTGTGCTGAGAAGGAGCTGGGCTGTGTTGGGGCAAGGGAAGGCTGCACTTACAGTGTTAATTGTGTCCTCTGACCCAACACCACCACCCCAAGCCAGATCTCCTCTCTGCTTCACTGACCTGCTCGCTCAAACCGCAACAATGGTGTGCTGCAGGCGACAGTAAGGTGGAAGAGGCAAACTGGGGGTGACACTGTTTTTTCCCAGTAACTTATTAAATGTCATATTTAGTTGCTGCAAAGGTTCCTATTTTAGCCCAGTCCACAGTCACCTCTAAGTAGGGTGTTCACTATATTTTAGATGTGACTCCGCCAAAAATGCTCTCCTACCTGAAATGCTCAACCTCCGCTGCTGCGGGTAACAGCTGAGATACCACTAATGGAAGAAGGGCTCTCTCTTTCCCGGCTTTTCCAACATATGCTGGACACACAAGCACAGATGTACCTCCCTCCAGGTCCTGGTTGCAGCTGGGATAGAGTTAATTGTCTTCCTAGTAGCTAGTATAGTGCTGTGTTTTGGATTTACTATGAGAAGAATGTTGATAACACCCTGATGGTTTCAGTTGTTGTTAAGGAGTGTTCAGACTCAGTCAAGGACTTTTCAGCTTCTCAGGCCCAGCCAGCAAGAAGGCTGGAGGGGCACAAGAAAGTTGGGAGGGGAGACAGCCAGGACAGCTGATCCAAAGTGGCCAAAGGGGTATTCCATACCATGGGACATCATGCCCAGTATATAAACTCGGCGAGTTGGCCGGGGGAGGAGCACTGCTCAGGCATCGTTTGGCAAGTGGTGAGCAATTACATTGTGCATCACTTGTTTTGTGTATTCCAATCTTTTTATTATTATTGCCACTTTATTGTTGTTATTAGTGTCATTTTTGGTTTCTTCCTTTCTGTTCTATTAAACTATTCTTATCTCAATCCACGAGCTTTACCTTTTTTCTTCCAGTTTTCTCCCGCATCTCACTCAGAGCAGGGGAAGTGAGTGAGTGGCTGAACAGTGCTTAGTTGCTGGCTGGGGTTAAACCATGACAAAAAGAAACTTCAAAACTCTAGTTTTCTCCCAGTTTCACCTCATGTCCCCCGTCTTCCCTGCTCAGGATGGGTGGCTGCCACCTCTGTGAAGTTCCTGTGGGGCTTTCCACAGAGCAGAGATGGGACTTTAGTTCCCTGGCAGCTTGTCAGCTCTGCCGCTCCCTGAGATTTCAAGTAGTCTCTCTTGGCTCCTGTCCTGTCCTCCACAGCAATGAGGGGCTGTGTCTTGGCACAGATGGGGGTTTGGGGTACCAGACTAAATTACTGCATCCAATGCCACCCTTTTTTTTTTTTTAAGAATAAATAATAACAGCTCTTCAGCAATCATCAACAACCCTACAATAACAAATCAGCCTTCAGAGACTTTTTAAAAACCTCTGCAATGCAAAAAATCATGGCCTCTGAAATAACACGGCACTGTGTGGGCCTCCGCCACACCATTAAAAAGGTCCAGCATGCCAAACAACGAAGCTTGCCCTGAGAACCATTTCAAATGCTTTGTATTAAGAATTAATTAAAGGAAACCAACAAAAACTACAGAGAGAAAAAATACAAGTTGCATCATGCTAGTCCTAAGTGATGTTTCACATTGAAAGGCCACCCTGCATGTGGAGAACAGGCTTATCATGAGGCTCACAGTCCTATTTCAAAATTCAACCCTAATTAGGAAGTCATGACCAGCTCCTGCATAACGTAATAATTTGCAGAGGCAGATAAAAGTAAAACAGTCAAATAAATGCCCCTTTTGCCTAAGGACCCAGTTCTGGGAGCCAGAGAGAGCTGATCATTTCACTGTGCTAGTTAATATTATACATGATTTATATAAAATCTGTAGAAATGTGATTTATCAATTTGCAGCTATACCCAAATGGTGCATAAAATCACCAAATGGCACCGTTCCAACATTAGCTGACCTGTAATTATTATATATTTAGACTGCTGAATGCATACACTGTATAGAGGACATTTTACTTGAATAGGCACCGAGGGCCGATAGTCTCATAATAATCAGAAAGCATGATAAAACAAACATTTTACCAGCCATCTGGATTATTAATCTCCTTCCACTGGATATTCACAAGGACAAAACTAGCAGATAATGTGCCATCCTGGATTCTAGCTCGCAATTAAATAACGTGGCAGATTAACGATACAGGCAGATCCTTCCAGAGAGCTGTTGCCATCCCACTGAATCTCTGCTCACCAACGACTTTATAACAAATACCAGTGCGAGCAGCCCAACCTTCACCAAAACCTGGTACCAAATAGCACTACTACAGTGTCATTAGTCCTACAACAACTGCAAGGGAGTATAGGGGACTCCATTAACCATACAGAAATAAGCTGCAGCACAGAGCCTCAGGACTATTTTACCCACCTAGCCAGGCTGCCCTGCTCAGCAGAGCTGTTCCATGAGCCCCCTCTCCCTTCTTCAATCCGCTGGTAGTTAGCTAGTGCTGTGCCCTTGTTTTCAGCCGCATGCACTGTGTTATATGCATGCTCTGTTGGACTCTATACTGGATTAAAGAGATCACTTGCTTATTTGCAATCAAGTAGGGCTCATGGTGCAAAGCTTTGCATAAATAAAACATCATCCGTCTCCACGTATCACTCCAGTGAACCGGGAACAGCCTCTCTCTCTCCCCTCAGGAGGAAGCAGAGACCATCCTGGGCTCTGCAAACGCCCTGGGGCAGATGCTTCTCCCTTCCTGGTTTTCAAAGGGGAGGTGAGGACCTGGCAGGCGGCAAGAGGCACAGGGATGCTGTCTGTCCTCCCAGCAGCTGCTCTGGCCTGTCCCAGCTGTGGGCAGGCCGCAGGCATTGGGACAGTGTGGGACTGTGGTTGGGATGCCATTTGCTGGGAAACACAGACTGCCTTCTCCCTGTATCCTCTTCCAGGATGAGGAATAGGACATTTGGCAGTAGAAGGAAAGGCAGTTGAAGCAAGTTGGTTTTCCGCCCTGTGGTCCTGCCACTTTTTTCTCCCACAGCCTGAATTTCTCCCTTTGTAATCTGGCTCCAGCCTCACCGTCCTTCACTTCCCTCCAGTTCACAGGCACTTTGATACCTTCTCTTTCCCTCCTGCAGCTCCCCAGTGTCAGCAAATCCTCTTCCAGCTCTTCCTCTCCCTTCTAAAACTCTCCATTCCCAGCCTCAGAAGTTCCCTTTACCCAAGGTGAGAAATACCCTTCACTCATTTCTGGAAAATGAGAAACCAGGGGACTCCGTCGGGACAGCTTCAGACTCTGTATCTGTGAAAGGTGAACAAAAATGGCTCCAAAGAACTTGCCCTGTGCTTATTCCCTCTGTTTCCTGCAGACTAAATTAAAAGACTCCCACGGGCTGGAGCTCCACCATATAGCAAAAGTTGCTTGGACACTGCAATAAACTGGATATGCTACACTATATCCACCAAAATACTGTGAGTTAGGGCTCAGCCCTCCCCATTTCCTAAAAATCAAAAGCCCCCACTGTGTGATGCTACATGTGATGCACAACAGGAAAGAGCGAAAGCTCAGCTGCTCCAGAAGCTCGTTGCAGAAACCTTGCCAGCCCGAGGAAGCCACTGCTTCACTCAGGGGAAGGATCTTTCTCCACAATCAGTTTGGCAGAGGACAGGAAGGGGCTGCGAAATCTTGTGCCTAGTTTGTCGATTCAACGAATGGCCTCAAAACACTGTTTTTGCACCTGCAAGCTAGCTTGTATGGGGAAGGGCCCAAGAGCTGGCATTTGAACCTTTGGGGATCTGACGGATGCCGAGCTGTCTGAGTAGCATGAGTTGTCAGGATAATGGCAGCTGTAATTAGCAGAGGCAGCATTTGGATGCTAAAACGCTGCTTGACTTAAAAAAAGAAACAAACCCAAAAAACCCACAATTTGTCTGCAGTGCATCCTGTTGCTGTGGAGTGCTGCTTGCACTGTGTGCGATACCTCTACCAGAAGCTATTTTTATGCTGGATTTGCCACAGGAGAATAAAGTCTCCTTTACAAGGCACTGACTGCAGCAGACACTGCAGCACATACCATTTTGTTTGTCCAACAGGTGAATGCTACTTCAGTGCCATCCTCTTTTTCTCTGGAAAATCTCACCTTGATGCCACTGCCATTGGCTCTAAGTAAATGCTAATGCAGTGACTGCAGCAGACGGAAAAGCAGGTGAGTGATGTGCCGTTCTGTCAAGATCCCTACACATACAATGAGATTTTAAAGGTGAAAAAAAGCAGACGGGGCAGCAAGATATGGCTGGTTCTTGGAACTACACCTGCAATACAGAACAGTCACAACTCCTACAAATAAAAGCTAAACTCACCTACCCAATAGTGTACGAGCTGCTAGGCACTAAGACAAGACTCCTAGTTTAGAGTCTCCTTCTAAACAGTGCCTTAAAAGCTTACAGCAATTTATCTAGCACTTCTCCTTCAGCAGCAGAAAATAAAGTGGGTCAAATGCAGCTTTTCAGCAGGAAAATCAATCTAAAATTACAACACTGGGGGAACCCCAGGCAATGATGAGAGAGGATAAGGAGCATTGCTGCACTGATCCACCCCTACATTTTCTCCTGTGTAAGAGGTACGGACCACAAAGAATTTATATACCATCTTTGCTCAAGCCTTCCAAGGACCATTACCCTTCATTTCTGCACAACTACTCAACAGTCACCAGGCACTACAAGAAGTTGTAGTAAAACCCCCTCAACCCCAGATTTTCTCTTTAGCTTAGCTTCATAAATATAACGAAGGAAGAGTCACCGCTACTGAGGTGAGAAGAAATGTATTCTGGAAACTCCGTCTGCCTCTTGGTATCCACAGAGATTAAGGAGAGCTTTATAACAAAATAAATCCCCTTCTCTGCCCAGGATGGGTGGGTTCTACCATGCCTCTACAGAAAGGTTTCACAGCACTAAGCATCCACAAGCTTGCTTTTTTTTTTTTTTCTTTTCAGTGGAAATACATCAGAGCCCAAACATGATGCCATTTGATTTCCTGCGTTTGGAGTGTCTGAACCTCACCCAAGCCATTTTGGATTCTTGATGCTGGGCTCTGCAATCAAAACTTTGTTTTGAGACTTACTGTATTTTCTACAGACCATAAGGTACGACACTGATCTATTTGCAGTACTGGACTATTATTCAGTGCTGTAAATTCCTCCCTACAAACACTAAGTCTATTTTTTTGAGCTGATGTGAAAGCTGGATGTGCTGGTATGCAAGAACTCATTTGTACCGCATCATGTAAACACAGCCCAAGGCTATGCCATCCACAAAGGAGAGAATAGCAACAAGTAGCATCACCAGTAAACGAATATGAAATCCTGTTTAAAATTCCTGCTATTCTTTCCAATTGTACCTCCCACCCTCTCAGATCCCTAAAAGTTGACAGGACATTCAAAGACACTGTGCGGCTAATCACAAGATTGCTGGTTGCACCCTGTGGTTGTCCAGCTTGCTCACTTGATAACATTTACTAAAATACCACATAGATACGTTCATCTGTCCTACACCCAGCTCATTATTCAGCCTTAAATCTAGTTCTGGAGTTCTCATCCACCTCTCTAATGACTTACGGGTTCTCATAACTTTCTCCCTGAGTGCAGCAGCTTCCTGCAGGAAACCATTCACCATTGCTTACTAGCTCCAAATTTTACTTCTATGTTGTGCTTTTTCTCTTCCCCAAAAAGCATCCCTTTATCATCTAGTTTCTCCTTGAAAGTTCCTGTGCTCCCAAAACTCTATGGCTTTCCTCTCTCTGACTTTCTTCTAGCCAAGTCTCAAGCTACTAAGAGGATAACTGTAGGTGTTATGCATGGAGACAACAATACCTGTACATGCATGCAATTCAAGTGCCTTTTTTGTTTGCAACCCCCCTAACTATGCGTGTAAAAGGGGCCAACAGAATCAGCAGGTTACTGTTTTCCTCTGCACTTGCAAATGTGAATTTTTCCTGCTATGAGATTTTGTGAGTGCCAAATGCTTTGCCAAAGATTTTCATACGATCTGGCTGGAGAGCAAGAAGCGTCAGACGTCTCATTGAAAACTAGGTTTCCAGCCCAGTTTTGTCCTCAGAAGTGATCCAAATGTCTTTTAGAGGAATCTGACTTTGCAGTGATCTTCTGCTGCACCCTCTGTTAGTACCTACAAGAGACCTGCAGTCTAAAATATCCTGAAATTGATCCTATTTGGTTTTATATCTGTCTGGTCTGTCCTGTCATCCATTACCTGAACTGCTTTTCATCCTCTGCTATGCAACATGTTGTTCCCTTGTCCTCCTGTACTTGCATAAAAGAAATACAGATATAAAGGAAAGCAATTATTTTGCAAGTAAAACTAGACCTACCCAGGCTAAATCAGGCAGTTTTCTGGCATCATCTTAAAAAAAGCAGGGCTCAAAGTACAACAGAGAAAAAAACCAGCCTCCCCATTGTGAAAGAGTGATCAGCTGAATAAGAAATACAAGCAAAAAGTGGAGAGAAGAGGAAAGTGAAAAGGGTTCAGGTTAAACGGTCCTTGACGGGACCCTGAAGGAGCATAAACCTGCTGCAACAGTCCTACAAGCACAAGAGGGGTTACAGGCACCTTCCCCAAAGGCCCCAAAGGCTTTGCAGGCATCTGGTTCAAATTACTTACCAAGAAAGACAGAGAGTGAAGGGAGGGGGGAATATGCAAGAATAGAAATGAAGAGGCAAGCAAGTGACCTCAGCCAACAGAGGAGAGGAGAACATGACAGCCCAAATGGCAGTTGTTTTCTCAGCACAGGACAGCCAGCGAGTGGGCTGCCTCATGGCAGCACACCGAGAAGTGCTGCGTGGAGAAGGCAGCTCTGTTTTGTAAACCCGAGTGGCAAATTTTCCCCTTCAGCCTCCCTTGCAGAGCTGTGGACAAACTGTGCCAGAACTCTGCTTGTGTATTTTTTGAAATGCCTGGTACTTATTTTTAAATATTAATTATCATTCGTGGCAGGAAAACATGCAGTTTCCCCCTTTGGGAGCATATCAGTTGGTCCCAGGGCAGGTGTCTGGTCCCCACCCACAGTGAACAAGTGTATCTCAGATGGAATAACCAAGCCAGCCTCTTGCAGAGCTGATGGAAGGATTGATTTGGTTGGAGTAAAGTCAAGCCACAGGGTTGTGACATTAGACAGAATAGGCAAGAAAGTTGCCTAGTAAGGCCCTCATGATCCTAAGCACCACGGTTTGTTCCAGGATGTTGTTCAGACATTTGTGTACAACAGCCTGAGATTCACTGATTCCTCTCCTTTGTTTTTCTCAGTTTCTAAAATCATCCTCCCAGCCTCTGAAAAATGTAGGGAGAGATGGAAAGTTCAGCCAAGCTGAATGATCCACGGATTTGGGCCTTAAGAGTAAACAGGCCTGTTTGTTTAGTTGTTCGGTGTGTTTTTTTAGAAAACAGGATAGTGCAAAATAAGACTGTTATTAAACCTACCGTGAACAGTACATTTACAGCATCACACAAAAAAGGATATCAAATCTTTTCCCCAGAATCACAAAGAAAACAGCACTGGTCAATGCACTGAAAAGTGAAACTGGCCCAGAATATTTCAGTCTCTACATCAAGTAAAAATAATGAGACAGATTTTTCTAATTCAGCCTTTCCAGTGAGCGAGGAACACAGATGACATGTGCTAGCGACACAGGTGAGAGTATCCTCTGCAATAAGATTATCATCTTGATCACACCTGATACAAATCTATTTTCCAAACTTGTTACCTCCACTGGCTGCAGGGTCAGACTCACAGTGTCCTATTCAACAAAATACTAAACCCTATTTGTTATTCTGGGCCAGAATAACAGCATAAACTTTTGCACACAGGCAGCCCAGGTCCAGTTCTAGTCACTGATCTCTCACTCAGCACTGACCAGACCTAGGAGAGATGCAAGAGCTGCATCATGAGTACCACAGGGGAAAAAAAAATCGTGCACTGGGGATGCAGAAGTGAGCAAAGGTCTGGGTTCCCTCGTCGGTGGTCATTGTACATCACTAGGAAACACCAAGTCACACATTTTAACCCAATTTTCCTAATCCGTGTAGCTATTTCCCAGATGAAGCGATGTAATCAAACAGGGATGCTGATGATGCAGGGCTGCCCAAAAGAGGGAGGGTTCAGAGGGAGGGTAAGACAGGCAGAGAACCAAAGCAAACATGGCATCTCCTTGGCATGTGGCACGGTCTTCAGTGTGCATTTCAGAGAGCTCAGTCTTCCCCTTGACACTATGGAGCTTGTCAAATTGCCTGGAAGGCTCAGAGGGAAGAGTCATCTTTCACGCAATTTTACAAGGCAAAAGAAATCTTCATTTTTTTTGAACCATATCCCCTAAGCTTCTAAAGGAATTAAATCTCTGATCCCACCTATCGAACCCTGTGCAGAAGGGAGAGCAGAAGGAAGTGCACAAGGTCAAAGCCGACATCTTGACTCCCTGAGGAAGGCTCGAGAGTACCCAAATAATGTGGCAGGAGCTGATCATAGCAAAAAGGGCATCTTCTTGTCCCTTTGCTTTTTTAACACATACTGAGCAAAAAAAAAAGTTAGTGCTCAAATCCTTCTTATTTGTGAAAGGCTGGATCACCACTGGAGGTGGCTGGGTACAGCAAAAACTGCTTCAGCAGAAAAGCAGAGACAAGTGTCCTGGTTTCGGTTAAACCACAACAACAAGCAAAATGGTTCCTTGTCTCCTTAAAAAAAAATAACCAGAGCTGGTCATGGACTAATTGGTGAAGTAATTTTACATCCAAAACTGCTGAAGAGTCAAAATGCAGCACTGCTTTTGGAAAGGGGAGGGCTGACACCTCCCTGTCTGCTACATGCAGACCAGAAAGCTCTTCCAAATTGGGTCACCTGTAGCTGGCGTGAACTTTGAGGCCACAACAAATCATCTACTTATAGCCCGCACAATACTTAACTGGTTTTCCAAAGAAGAACGGCTTAAGGAGAGAGGCTACAACAGACACACAAAAAAGGCCACTCCATATCCCAAGAGCGTAAAAAGCAGAGCCAATACTTATTCCAGCCTCCCTCTATGCCCACTCATTTCTTTTGAAACCTTCTTTGCTCCCCATTTTTCAGACAGAAAACAGACACACTGGAAATAACCATCAATGATAACAAACACAGCAACCAGTTCAGTTCACTGACTGTTCGGAGCAGTGTTGGCAGTGATTCATCATAGCGGCAAAAAGAAAAAAAGTCACTCACCCTCACGAAGCTGGCGGGAAACCATCCTTCTTCATCATCGATCTGACCCCACCACCAGTCCTTGTTGGAAGCATCCAGGACCTTGATAACGTCTCCTGCTTTAAATGCCAACTCCCGGTTGGCCATGGTGACGTGATCCCATACTGCCTCAGCACTTACAATAGAACCACCACTGATCAGCTTTGAAAACAGAAAAACAGCAGTCAATAAAAGCTCAGTTCCCCGATGCAAGCACATGCACAGCAGCAGCACAGAAAAAAAAGAGCTCAGCAAAAGTAAAACCATCTTCCCCCATTCCAATCCATAACAATTTCACCCTCACATGATGTAATCCCATCTGCGACCATTTCTACAGACCGCCATTCTGCTCCTAACCATGCCACGCAAGCGAGCACCGCGTGCGGATGTTCAGTGCCTCGCAGATCCTGCCCCTATGCATGGGAAAAGCAACACCTCCCCTCCCACTGCCACCGCCACGCCGTATTTGTGAGCATGCACACCTATCAAGGTACATGGCTTTCAGGTACAATTTGGTTAGCATAACGTATAGCGGGAGTTGGCTTTCAGGTACAATTTGGTTAGCATAACGTATAGCTGGGAGTTCCCAAAAATGGCAAAACCAAGCGATGGTGTCCTGCAAAGGAATTTTTGTTTCAGAGCAAGTTTGCTCAGTTAAAGGATCAATGTCAGCTTGACGCTCAGAAGGCTTTCCACGCAAATTCAAGCAAAGTTTTCAAACATATTTAGAAGGACGATTTTTTTTAAAACTGGAAGGTCTGTATTTGTTTAATGCTGGTAATGTACTGACATCCCTTGCTTTTGAAATCTTCAAGCCACACAGCAGACAAGAAAGGCACCGTGGCACCCTGCTGACCTGACCTGGAGCACAGCCCAGCTCCACAACACATTCAAACCTTGCTCTGCCCACAAGAAACCTGCCAGCACTGGCTGTCGTGACAGTCTTCAAGGTGCAGATACCTGCCCACTAGAAACTGGACTGAGGCCAGACTTGTGTCTGACAGGACCTACTGAACATCTCTTCACGTGGAGCATATGCTCACCTTAGAGCTGGGCCAGTACCATGGCAAGGACCTAACTGGTTCTCATTTTCATTGTGAGCCACCTAGTTTTATACATACAAATCTCCTGCTTAATACTTGCAGGAAGGACTCTTCTGGACACTGATGCATGTGCATCCACAAGACAAATCATCCGTCCATGCCCGGGACACCCGCTGCTCCTCAGAATGATAGTCATGTATTTTTTACCATAATAATAAATTGTGTTTTATGTTCCGTCCACTGCAGGGATTCTGCACTGAACAGTAAGACCGCCCTATCAAATAGAGACTTTACTAGCTTGTCAGAGCCATCCTGAACCTTGTTCATTAATTCTGCCATCTGAGATGCAATGAATATGCACTTGGGCTAGCCTCCAAATCAGATTTTCAGCTCACAAAGAGCGAGCTCTGTGCTGCAACCGTTACAGACCCTCCACATGGCAAGACTTTAACAGCCACCGTTATCCTTTCCATTTAGGCAAGCAATACAAAGCATAAAGACAATAACCTGTTGCAGTGGTTATGCAAGTGTAGAAGCATTGGGAATGGTTAGAGAGCTCTTAACGGCTCTTTTATAAGTTTAGCTTACCAAAATGTCTGCTAATAACTACGTGCACAGTAAGAACTTGCAGGAAACCTTCTAGCACTGCTGCAGGGTTCTCAGCATAAACATCTAAGTGTATTCAAGTCCCTACAGGGAATTCAGTCAACAGATTAAAGGACCTGTTACCATTTTCCTTGAACTGACTTTCCTTTAAGAAATCAAGCTCCTTAGGTTTGTGAAAATTACAGTTGCAGTTTCAGCTCTTCAGTTATTAGGATCAGTTGTCCATAAATCAGCAATATCTACGAGAGCCTAACTTGACAGTGCCTTTCATCCTCAAAGCCAAGACATATCTAGTCAGCGGACACCTCTTGTTCCCACAGTAGATAAAGTAAAACAATGTTCTTCCTACTTCCATTTTGACAAACCGTCCTTTCTAAGTCAAAATCAGCTGTAAAAGAAACATGGCTTCTTCACATATAATATAAGGGACTTCTATGCATGAGCCTCACAAGATCACCTGATAGCAGACAGAAAATAAAGGCATGGGTTAATAACAAGCTGTCATTGAAAAGTCAAGCAACGGACCTAACCGATGTGTGGAACCTATCAGAGGGCTTCTACTGTATTAGTGGGGGTTTATCCGATGTTTGGGCTTCCAATACAGAGCTGCAAGGAGCTGGGCAACAGAGGATCCATCCAAGCTAGGGGCACCTGAAGTCAGATGGTGTAGGATCCTCAGTTCAGCCCAGCTCTGGGCCCTCACTTAGCAAAGTAGGGTAGCTACCTCTGGAAAAACAACAGTTATAAAGATTGATTTCTGATTCCAGTGCAACAACTGAATGCTCAGCCCTGGTAGTGGTATGTTTCACTGCTTCCTCACAACACCTTGAGTTGCTCTCAATCAAGGTTTCTAGATGCTTTCATAAATATGAATCAGTTCAAACCACAAAGAATGCCAAGACAGATCTGGAAGGAATTAAGACTTCACAGCTGAAGAAAACCCCCTCAATATATTCAAGACCAGTTAACAGTCATCCGTTCTTCTGCCAGGACTGAGCTCTTCTTCACTAGTGTTTCCCCTTTGCTGTATTTATGGAGACTGCCCAGCCTGTGGTTTCCCAGGTTAAGCAAGCTCTGCTCTTTCAGCCTTGTCTCAGCAGACGGCTCTTCCTTCCCCTGAGCATTTCACCAGCCCTTTTAGGCATCTAGATATTTTGCCTGCATCTCTCTTGAACATAGACGACCAGAATTGTAAATACTATTCCCAAAGAGACCTTACCAGAGATTTGTGAAACAGCATGAAATATTTATTACAGTGTCACAGAAATCTTGCAGTAATACATAACATCTCCCCCTTTTTCATGGCAACCTCCCACCAGTGGCTCATTGTGATCTTGCATTTACCTTAGCTAAATAAGCTACAGTACATTCTCTTTGTCTAGAAAATCAGTTTTCTTGTAAAAAAATAAATCAGGTTGGCCTGACATTCAATCCTTTTGTTAATGCCATTGGGTATTTTAGTCCATTTTTTCACTGATGATGAACCAGGAACAGAGCTATTATGCAGAAGATGTGTTTCTGCTTTTTCTGCTTCAGCTGACTTTGCTGTCACTTCACACACAGGCAGTTCTGGGCATGAAATGCTACAGAAACGTCACTGAAACCAAACTTCAGAGGGATTCTGTTTTAGAGCCTCCTAGCCTACTTTGCAAAAGTGCATTTCTGAGCCTGAGGCACAAAATCCCAGCTCTGAGGAACACGGCTTGGCCAGCGGCGAAGGCTGGCAGGGACTTGCAGAGGGCCAGAAAAGCAGAGGGGTGTGCTCGGCCTTTTTCTGCTGTTAATGCAGAGATCTGGAAGACGGTTTCAGTAGATGTCAGAGGCTGAGGTGACTTTGCAAGATGCTTCTTGATACTCAAGCAGAAAGGCTGTAAGTTCTTGGTTTTCACTGTCTAGTGCCGGCAGCTAGACGAAAGGCCCCTTTAGCTGGTCCTTTCCAGCCCCTGGTCCATATCGTCACCCAAGAAAGGGATTGACATGCCAGGAAGCCTGCAAGCAAGCCTTGGCCTTCCAACATACCAATACAGTTCAGCCTGTGAAAAAAGGACAGCAGTGGGATGGCAGAATTCAAGTTCCAGCCATTGCATGTGCTGGGTCCAATGAGGGAATGTCAGAGCCTAAAATTAAAAAATCCAGTTTAATTTATTTTGCAAGACATCTTGCTGCATCTGTGGAGCCGTCTGACCCTTTCAGGGCAGGTTTACAGAGACAGAACCTGACATCTGCAGCAGCAAGAGATGATGAACTAGAAAAAGGTCAGGATAAAATAATATTTTCTAAGAGAATTCAGCATAGGAGCTCTTCACTCCAGAAAGTTCATGTCTCTTGGTTTTGAATCTGGGTCTTAGCACTGTGGTCAGACATACTCAGCCAAAGACCTTGAAGGGGAGTTATCTCCCATAATTTTAGATGTCTACCACACAGCTTCTGAGACAGTCATCTGAACTGCTTTATAATCAGTGAAGAGAAAGACACACATCTGGAGTGTGATTCATCTCAGCTATTTCAGTTGTCTACCTTCGAGTGAGGTGAATCATGCCCTAGAAATTACTATTTCTCTGTGTTTAACTGGGTGATGCAGGTGTTTACATTTCCAACATCTTACATTCACCCCATCTACAGTTTTGCCATCACTAAAAAGGGATAACAAAGAACTGGATTTAACAATAATAATCACAATAGGAATAGTCAAATATTAAATCACACCTTCCCAGCCACAGCAGTTTCTCAGTATGCAAAGGTTGTTGTAAACAAAATTATGTTCTCCATGCCTACCAGAAGAATTCACAAAATCTCAGCCTTGTAAATTTACAATAATTAGGACTTAGATATTTGGGAAAAGTGTCCTACTCATAAGAAGAGGGAAGCAGCTAGAAGAAATGCAATAGGTGATAATGTACATTTGATTTTGACATACCCTGAATACTGCTTGTCTTCCAGGTGAAAGTCCTAGTTCCCATTAAAATCAATTCTTCTTGTCAGTTGGTTGTTCTAACTAAAGAGCCCAAAGAGAAAAGTTCCTCGATGCTTTCACCATGTAACATCAGTGCAGGAGAAATGCCCAAGAGCATTTCTTAACAACAGACCTGAGAATAATTTTTACTGTTTTATGGGAGACTTCAGAGCACTGCCAACCACTTTCTGTCGAGGGTGAAAAAAAAAACAAAAACAAAAACAAAAAAACTTTCTCAGTGGGCAGAAGACTAGATTAACTACTGGGATGTTGTGCACGGTCTAGGGTCTAGTCACTGTTCATCATGGGTCCTCCTTCACCTCCTAGCAAACACCTGGTCATGGCCAAAGAGAAGTACCAGGATAGACAGATTAGGGGCCAATTCTGTGTCCCAGCACCACATATAAATTGACTTAATGAGGAAAAGAAAAAGGGAAAAAAGATAATGTTCTCTCTAATTATATGCAGAGCTGACACATTTCTGGAACACACACTAAGAACATGGTGTATCATCACTGTATCGCCAGGATCACACGTGTCAGCCTTTCCAAGGATTTTCACTACAGGTTTCCAAAGCACTCTGTAAATCTCCAGTAATTCAGTCACAAACCCTCACTCTAAAGACACTTATTTAAGATTCTCCTAACAGTCATGTACAACACGTGAATGCTTTCACAACAGCAAGTAAAGTCAGCGGAAAGAAATTAAATCATTCCTATTTAAGGTCCATGTGGCTTTTCCTTTCTCTTCTAGTCTGGTGTTATTTCCAGGATGGAACGTGGCCACTGAAAATACTGAATTACATTAGAGGTGCTGCCAAAATAAAATGATAACAACAACAAACAGTAAAAAAAGGTTTCAGAGGACTCTGCAAGTCACAACCTCCGGGATGCAGTGCTGTCAACGTGTGCCAGCCGAGAGCTCCTGACCCTGGCACACCACAGCATGCCATGGCAGGGATGCTGAAGGCTGTACCACAGCAAACACGTTGTGGTGCATCGTTGCAAAACCTCTGCTGAGCTCACCTAGGTGTGACTGTCCTCACCAGTGCTGGGAAAGCTCAGAAACGCCCACCTGGTGAACGACCTCAACTGCCGCCTCCTTGCCTCGTGCTTTCCGAAGACCTCAGCCAAAGGGGAGGGATCGTCATTAATGCCACAGGGGGAGCTTCCAAGGAATATAAGAGAGTAGCTCGAAAGTGGTAGTTTGACTCTAGATCTTGCAATTTTTTTTTTTTCTGGCCATGGCTTTGTGGCACTCCTATCAAGAAAAAATAACTCTCCTTGACAAAGTAAGCAGGAAAATAAAAACAGAAGGAATAACAGGAACACGTTACATGACATGGTGGAATCACTCTGCCTAACCCTTGCAGACTAGAGCAAGTCTGAAGCAAATTCATATGACCCAAAGGAGAGGAGGGGAAGGGGGATGCCACGAAAGACCCTCCTGCAGCAGCAGGTCTCACACACCTTGTCACGTCCTGTCTTGCGGTCTATATCTATAGTGCAACCCGATCAAAAAAACCCAGGATCACCGCCTAGTATGTTTTTCTGAAGTACACTTCAGAAAGTGACCTCTAAATCAAGGTTTACAACTTCTTTCAGGCTACTGCAGGGTTTAAATCTACCAGCCATGAACCAGCTGTGTCACTGCAAAGGGACTTGCTCCAGCTCTACAAGACGGGGCCTCTTGGAAGAAGAGTTCAGGGAATGTGTGAGCCTCTGCCTCCCATGCGTCTGGTGCTTCTTCTCTGACTTTGCTCACTTCCAAAGCCACGATGCACAGTTGGAGGCCAACATCTGCTCCTTCTCAGCAACTGCCCACAGTGAGGCAGCTGAGTATGAAACATATTTTGGTGAAATCAGCCCCTGTTACAAAATTTTGCTAAGTATTCCCAACTAATCAATACTTATCGGCTTCTTATGGGCCAACTTGAAAAAGAAATCAGGGACTTGCTGGCCCCTGGAGACTGAAATGGGCACAAAATAGCAGAAATCTTTTCAGGGGGGTAATTCAGTTTAAGGCCAAGCCACACAAACCACTATTACCTACCTGTACCTCTTCCAGGGATAAATAATCATTGTTAGCCCCCAAGATTCTGCACTCAGTTTCCAGCACAGAGTTTCTCACTAGTCCAAAATTCACTTAATGAAGAGCCACCTTCCCAAAAAAACCCAAAGAAATCTACCATAGATCACCATCTCCTCAGAAAATTTTAAGTACCTATAAAGTTTCTAGGACCGTGGCCTCTGGGTAATACAAATAATCTTAAGGCAGGGAAATACTTCTCTATTAGATCATTTATTAATGCATCAATAGGGTTATAATAGTAAAAAAAAAAAAAAAAAAAAAAAAAAAGGTCAGGGTAGCTCCCTTTCAAATCATCATTACATAAACTATGTACTCCTCCACAGGAGCAGGATGGCAGGAATAGGGAGCAGGCTGTGAAGAGGAGATAGACAAATGTGGTGAGACTATGCCATTTGTTCAAATTGTTCTTGTACAGACATGCCCTTTATTCAGACAACATAAAAGCACTGTAAAATAACAATAGCATTTCCCATTGTATTCAACAGGCTCTTCCATAACGGCAGCAGCCAAAATATCTTCAAACAAGAATATACAGAGAGCTGGCATTCAGAGTAAAGAAATCAATGCTCAAAGTAACCCCAGCAGAACAGGAGAGACAAACGATCTGCAAACCTCCAGCCAAAATGAGAATACCACTTTGCTTCCCATGTTCCCAGCAGAAAGGCACCTCACGCTGCTTTACCCTCTTGTGTTTTAATTGCATTGCTCCCTCACAAGCAGTAACACTTACAACATAGATTGATAGGGTTGTTAATCATGGGGCCGTTTATTGCAACAGCAATGTTGTAATCTTAAAGATTTCCAAAGGAGGGCATTCATAGCTCTGCTGAGATCCACACGTATGTCTCCTCCATGAAAACCATGTATACGGTATGAGCACGGGAGTTGTTTGATAGGGTGTTCACCAGAGCTGCACAGACAACAGAAACTGCAGCCCATGTTGCCATCCAACATTTCGCTGGTTTTCACAACTAGGGCAGGTTCACTCAGTTGACAGAGCAGACAAAAAGGAAGCATACAAGAAGATGTCACCCCACCCCATCGTGTTGTACTTTCGCTCTTGTATAATCTCCCAATAGTCCTTTTGATTGTGTATTTATTTTTAAACCTCTCGTCAGAAATTGTACAATCCGAATAATGTCAAATCATAGTGGATTCGCCACACGGCTCATTCACAAAACAAATGGGAGGGCATTTCCACTTGATTTGCTTATTCTCTGAAGAGGTGCAATCACACAAAGGTTAAGCACGAGGCAAAGAATTTCCCTTTCTGCTTTCAAGCCCTTTGATGAATTTGACTAATGGCTAGATTTCAGCTGAAAGAGGCTGATTGGAGTGAGAGAGCCTCTGATATCCCCATATTCTGGAAAGACTGTCACACTTGGTGGGAAGCTTTATATATACATATATAAAGGTGGAGAATCAGTACAGACTTAAAGGTTCATTAGGACTGGGTTGTTGTATTTTTCATTGACTTAAATTTTCCTGAAAAGGTATTGCCTGGCACACATGAAATCACCTGGCCTTATATAAGTTACAGGGTATGGTATTAGTCTTATTCTCCACCTTAGTATGGTTATTGTCCATGTCATTCCTGTTAATAATAATAGCTGCAACACAGAGCTGTGTACAGTAACTGGAGCACTGAGAGTGCCTATAAAACCAAGGCAGCAATGAGGAGAAGGACTAGTAACAAGACAGAGTTACCCCAATAAAGCACTGCCCATGCATTTTTTAACTGGCTCTGGGCACCGGCAAGCCCTCAGCTTTGATAGTGCATATGTCACCGTAATTGCTTTCCAATCCCTTTTGCGTACTGGGCACATTAAGCCTCCCCTTGCCTGATGACATATCTTTCATGTAGAGTAATTACAAATAACCACTAACCATAATCTTTTAACTCAGATAAATTATGAGATCGGTTCTGTAACTCAAAGTTTAAACTGCTCTGGGGAAAACAGCACCTTTCGTCAAACAGCCAGAGCAGTTCACGGCGCCTTACTGACTCAGGGCCAACACGGGCTGTCAGCATGAATCCCTCATTACAGCACATGGAAAATAAATGTCTAAACACTTTTCAAGATCTAAACCTAAAATACCTGTGCAAATCCCAGTCTTCTGACCCCAGAAGGGACTCCTCACATTCCTAAACAAAGGCCGTAACTGCCTCAAAGACCTAGAGACGTACTGGAAAACCCTCCCGTGATCGGAGGGCCAAAGCTATACTTTGATTTATGCCCAGTTTAATCTTACTGGGCTGAGCACGAAATATGCTGTATGGGTGGGGGAAGCAGTCAGGATTGCCAAGCAATGATTCCAGCGTTAACAAAGCATCAGCCCAGCCCCGCTGCTCACTGTGGCAGCAAGCATTGTGCCAGATAACATCAAAGCATTGTGTACAGACCACTGCAGGACTTGGGAAAAGTGATACAGTTATCTCTCAATTACCCAAGGTGCAGAATAACACAGATAAGCAAACCGGATATTACAAAATATATATAAATTAGGCTCTGGGAATGCACAGTGAGGAGCAAGAGGCTGCTGTGGAGCGCTGAGCCCTGAGCTAAGGGACCCGGTGAGGACGTACAGCACAGGGCACTCAGTTGCACAGAGACCATCCTAAGCATCCCTATGCCTGTGGTGTAGGTAATCCGCAACCTCAAAACCCATTCATGGATAACCAAGACTTGACTGGAAATGTCAGGAATGCCAAATCTAGACTCATTTTACCCAAGAAGCCTGTCCTTACTGAAACTGGAAAGCAAAAGACTTCTCTTCCATGGAGCAGACTGGCTGACTGCAGGCAAACTGAGTTCCTCTGAGCAACTGAATAGTTTTTGCAGGGAGGGAAGATAAAATTGTAATTGCTCTGAGGAAGGCAAGAGCGCTTGATGGTTTAGAGATTATTTATTTTAAAACGTACATCACCTGTTACTCTGGGCATGGGAATTTCCAAAGCAAAAAGGAATTAAGGAGCAAATTACACAAATTACTCCCAGCGGATTGCATTATTCAACACAACACAGCTACTCACAAAGGCAACAGCACACAGATCCGCTCATCCCAGACGTGGGGTCTTTGCCCCTGAAGCTGCTGGAGAACTGCCACCAGCCACCACAAAGCTGGTGACACACAGCTAAGCCATCTCAGCTCTGCTTAGCAGGAGGCAATGGCACACAGACACACAGCTGCACACGCGCAGGCACACACACCAGGACTACCAAGTGTAGCAACTTCACTTACCTAGAATCAGGCATTCATAGCGAAATGCACAAAGTGACAGGACCAGAACTAATGAAAGCATAAGTAGACACTTTCTCCTATAAAAGCTGACACAGTTGGCTAGGGTCTAAAAATTATGAAAGGAAATTAATTAAAATGTAGGGCTGTTAATACAAAACAGAAACATTATTCCCGGATGGCCAAGTACAAGGAACAAGCAGCAAGAGCCCCTTCATGATATCAATCACTGCAATGTGTTTTAAAACACCTTTTAAAAATGAAGCAGATACCTGGATTATGTCACATCAGACCACAATGTATTAAAACACATTTCAGTAATAGACTTACTACAATACTGATATATGGGAATTATTATGAGGGCAAAATTATAACAATAAAAAAAAAGAGAGGTATTTTTAATAAGTGATGGGAACTTAGAACTTAAAAAGTGGTGGCAGCTGTTAGTGCAAATCAGTGCCTAGGCTGGATTGAAGTCCAGATGAATGTATTACACCGATTACACTCACCGCTCAGGCTCTGTATTTGCCATTCTGATCTCTTGATTTCCCAGGGTAAGTCACTGCAGCTCACATCCAATACAGTCAAGGAGTAGCTTGTTGGCAGATGAGCACAAAGAGGGGAATGCTATCTACAAATTGTTTTGCAGACCCTGACCTTACAAAAAAGTTAAATTAACTGCAAGCACAAAGTGAGCAATGGCTGGAGAAACAACACATGACCCCCAGAAACCACCCCCGGCTTCGGGTGACTTTGCAGGGACAGTAACAGACCCAGCTCAGCCAGCTGACTGCCAGTCAAGCCAGTGGAAAGCAGAGCCTGTCCAACTGCTCTTGTGCAAACCAAGAGCCATCCAGTGAAAATCTCATTGCTTCTGTCTCAGGCAGCAAGAGGAAAAACCAGGATGAGCACCTAGAATAAGAAATGGCCAGGCAAAGCTTCTGACCCCTAAATTACGATCTTAAAGGGAATTATTCCAGCAAAAACGCAAGTCTTTCTCATATCTTTCAGTATTACAGCACTTGGACCAAAAAGCAGTGAGAGGCATCCTGAGCTCAAAGGAAACTCCCAGGCGACCAGCCTTTGCTAGCCACCACCCCACGCGTGCAATTAGCAACACAACACAACAAACCCAGCAAGACAGAGCTCAAGTCGTTAGAGCAACCATGTCTTGCATTTACATCTCACCTTTCATCCATGTCAACTCCCGAGAGGGCAAACAGGCAGGACTTAAAAGCAAGCGATATAAAGCAGCTTCTCCCCTTGAGACGCTTGTTGAGCCAAACCCCGTGGTGCCCTCTGGCTCTTCAAGCCCTGAGCTCGCAGCCCGTGAGGCCTGGGGTCAGCACAGCACCCTACCTTGGCCTCACCTCCACAGCGCAAGAATGTCTTGCTATGTGCACTGTATCACTCACAGATCTCAAAAGCATTTAACATAGTGCAAACCCTGCTGTGACCATTGCTTTTGGGGAAGTAGCACACGGGGCAATGGAAGGATGAGGGGTGGCACAGCGGGGTGTACATCACAGCACCTACCTTTGCTCCCTTGGTTTCAACAGCAAGATACCAGGTATCTGGCATGATATTCTAATGCCCATCTAATTGACTTTGCATTACCATAGTTTTTTCCTACTAAAAGCTCAATGGACAATCCTGGATATAAAAGGCTGTCTTGTCAGTTAGGTAATAAATTGATGCTAGTTAAATGTGTGTAACTCTCTTGCAGATTGTCATCAGACCCTGTAAGCCTATTACATGGATTGGCCAGATCAGTAAGGGGATATGCAGCCTTCCACCTCTAAGCGGCTTTTCTCAATTCAGGTTAGGAATGAATGAAAGCACTGTCTGATGGCTTCTCAGATTTTATGGAAAATTGCCACAGCCAGAATGTCCCCTTTAATGGGAGTAATTCAAAGCAGACATTTGCCACGACCCTCCACCTCAACTGGACTGCAGCTTGGATCTACACTTCTCAGCCTCTAATTAAAACAGGGTGGAAAGCCCATAATATTAGGTCTTTTTTCAAGTCATTGACACCCGTTCTGAAACATGAGTTATCACCACAGCCTCCTGGGCTGCTCAGAGAGCAGCCATGAGCATCAGCATGCTCCTGCTCTCCCTCACCACCCACCTCCCGTCCCCGCAGCTGCCTTGCATCCACGCAAGCCCAAAGTGCCCTGCACTGCACCCAAACCCCTGTGCAGCTCAGAGTCATGGCAGGACCTAGGAAAGCCCCGGAGCAGGTAACATGAGCTTCACCCAAGCACCTGTTAAGAGCGAGTCAAGCCACTGCCATGTTGTTTCTTATTTTAGTTTGTACAAAACGCTGCTGCCAAAGCGTAGCCGAGAGCAAGGCGTGATGCGAGGTTGGCTCCACCATGCCAAACCGGTGTCACCTTGTTTGTTGTATAACCGGCCCCTTGCCCTCTCTCCAGCTCACGCTGCACAAGACACGTGCAAGTCCTGTCCCTCTCTGTTCCACCTATCTTACTCATAAGAGGCCACATTTGCTGTCTAGTGTAACAAAATTATCACCTGGATGGTGCTGAAGAAAACAGTTACATACCAAGATAATTTTATTCAAAGTCTAGAGGGCAAAGTTGTCACAGATGAAATATCATTATCTATTATCTGTCGGCAAACACGCTACATAATGGCAGCCACTCAACTTAATGGCTTACATTCCAGCTCCTTCAAATGAGCCCATCACTGCTGTATGTAATCACAGTGTATATTTAAAAATATAATTTCCATCCAAAAAGACCATAGCTGGAGCAATATGACTCATACAGTTCCCTGTACATCAGAAAGCATGTCATGAAGGCTGGGAATTTGTGAGCCTGTTACCATCTGCGTACAAATTAGGCCGTGGACATGATTCTTCAACCTGGTCAACGGCAAACTCCCTCTGACATAAATGGCAGCTTTGAGGCTGCTGAGACCCGAAAGCCAGGCCTTTTGCCTCCGCACCCAAGAAAACAGAAATGTTTTCTGAAGCTGTATGTGAAGTAAAGGGATACAAATATTAAAGAGAAATGCAATGGAATTAAAAGGCATCTCTCCCCATATACCTATTCCAGCACTTCATAGCTGAATAGTTATAGCTGCAAACTCAGTTTCATTTCTGCCATAACAAAATCATCTCCACAGCATAATTAGTGTGTTCATGTTAAAATGGGTCCAAAATGCATGGGAAGAGGCATCCAAATATGATTTGTTTTGCAAGACAACGTGATGTTTTCCCTGGCTAATAGATTCGATTCATTAAGGAACAACAAGAGCCAAGCAAACTATTTGCAGTAAACGTTTGCTGATTTTAGCAGCCTTTCCTCCTTGGTGAATTATCCACGAACAGACTGGTTTTCACATTATTATTTTTTACCTGCTATGATTTGACAATCTTTTCTAGTCTAACTTGGCTATGCATCACTTACAAACTATCTGTTCTGTAACTACTGCTTCAAATAGTGATTATTCCTGATTTCCTTAATGGATCAATTAAGTCACCTGGCACTGTTCTGCTCCTGGACTGGATGACTATCATATTCACACACAATCTTCAAGATAGCTGGACTGAACATTCATGTGAGCAGATATTTGCACTAGGATTTGCAACACTATCTTAAGGCAAACATCAGAGTTTTCTGAAGGGGTTTTAAATGAATAATTTTCTGCATTATTCACCTACTTCTAGAAATAACACTCCATCTGTTCATGGAACAGTTCCTTTTCCTTACTTAGGTAACAAGAAGGTCATGCAAGCGAAAGAAAAATTTGCACATCCCCAACGCCCTACAACCATAAGCATCTACACAAATGCACGCATACCTGGTCAAGGTCATTAACCAGTCAAAGAACGAAATACAGCTGTCAGGTTAAGGGTAGTGAGTAATCACCTAGTGCATCATTGCTGCGACAAGCACCCCAGGACACAGGCTGGAGTCAGAACATGTCCTTTGCAATTAATCATTAATCAGGACATGTTACGACAAAGAAGTCAAATGGCAACTCTAAAGGTGAACCAAAATGTTTCTTTTAAAACACCTACGCTTAAAAAAAAAAAAAAAAAAAGTCAACTCTAGAATCTGAGGGGAAAAGCAAATGGAGTGTATATAAAATCCATACCAGCCTCTGGGTGGAAAACATGCAGCTCATACTGGGACATGATTCACCCCAGAAGAACTGGCAGCAGTACAGCTCATGTGAAGCTAATCCCTGGCTGCGTGGGCTTTGCTGGTATGGAAGATGTCTCCTTTCCCTGGCCTGTCCCATGTCATTGAACTACAGAGGCCTGGAGCGAGCCCTGGTTGCTCTGTATGAAAATAACAGGGCACTGCTTGCGCCGGTCCTCCCTGGTTCCCCGCACAAAGCTCCTGCTTGAGCTGGACTCTCTATCCCCTGCATG
>JAVKLA010000039.1:1974694-2057803 GCA_034782735.1 Sagittarius serpentarius | reverse complement strand
ATGGAAGATGTCTCCTTTCCCTGGCCTGTCCCATGTCATTGAACTACAGAGGCCTGGAGCGAGCCCTGGTTGCTCTGGGCACTGCTTGCGCCGGTCCTCCCTGGTTCCCCGCACAAAGCTCCTGCTTGAGCTGGACTCTCTATCCCCTGCATGCTTGGGATAACTGTTAGAAACACAGTCATGTATAGTAGTCAGATGCCCCTCAACCCACACGCTGAGCACTTACAGTCATGGTTAGTACTTGAAGAAGCATGCTAAATGCAAGTCCTTCTCTGGCTTCAGAGTTCAGAAATGGTATTTAAGAGCACAGGCGGATCATGGATGCCTAGGCTTATACTCTGAAGAAAAGCAAACAACTTCTCAGTGCAGATCTTCAAAGCAATCTAAACTTTTCTTATTTCCCTGTAATGCTATTCTGTCTAATTGTGTTGAGCATAGCCAGCTTTGTTTGTACTGTAAGGCTCTGTCCTTACTTGAGTGAATAGTGACACCAAAGTCAATGGGAACATCTGCAAGCCTACATTCATTAAATACATTGAGTTCTTCCTTCAAGGAATATATAACCCTAGTGTCTGATGTCTCAGCCAATTTCAATGCTGCTTTCCATTTTTAGAGGAAAATTTTTAGAGCAAAACTAGTGTAAAATATGAATGACAGTCCAGGGAGGTTACTACACACAGGTACAGACAGATTTGAGGGTGCACAATGACAGCCCAACTTGGATTTGGATTGAAACTTGCCCAAATGGAGCTGTCGTGGTTGAGCTTGTTAGAGTTCATTAGCCCAGATGAATTCTCATCCAAGGATCTGCTCAGGCTCAGCTTCAGCTACGCTATGTATTATTTGCCTGGTAAGCAATCTACACTCAATTATATCCAGTATATACTTATTATTCATTTCAGAAATAGGTTTTCCTTACTCAGAACACTTAAAGGATGCCTTTAAAGGATTGTTACTTCTAGAACTGAAATTTTCAGAAAAGAGACCATATAACGAAGGTGGGAGATTCTGACCTAATGGAACATCTCCAGCTCTTCTCATGGTGATTTTTTTTTTTTTTTAACTAAAAGAAACAGAAGTCAAGGTTGTGGACTTCCCCCAGACATACTGCGTGGTGGGTGTTGTCTAAACCTATGCCAACTGCGATGACACTACTCCTAAAAAGGTGGTAAGCAAACAGAGGCAAAATGTAAATGCACAGGCAATGGCTACAAGGGCTCTGGGATCCACCCAGGGAATTCACAGGGGTTTTGCAGTGAACAGTGCCACATGAGATAACATTAAGTGTTAGTGAAATATGCTCAAATCTCTGAAATAAAAGACTTTAGCCAGCGTTGTTTTGACTAATTGCTGAAAACGAGCATGTACCCCTCACTGCTCTGCAGCCTGTTTAATTTCCCTTCCCATCACTGGAGCAACTTCCAAGTATTTCTAAGGCTTTAAAAAATGCTATGGCAAGCATTGTCCACACTATCTAATCTAGCATCATTAAGAATTGATACTGTTTTTTGAAGGCATCCAAGATGTTCTCTTTGGGAAAGTACTTGGTGAGTACTCTCTTGAAGACATCTGGTAAGGAATTTTTACTACTGACCTAGATATGTACTCCACCTAGAAGAATTAAGTGGCTCTAAGGAGCTTTTAGCCTAAGTAAATCCTCATTTAAACAAGTCCTATGAAAACAGATAGGAGCTCCAACAGAAGCCTGATCTGGTTTTGTTTTATGGTCCACTCAGAGAAAAAGAAACAGGAAAGATGTAATGTGATCTGTCTCTAAAAGGTTTCCATTGCTACTGCATACCCCACACGTCATTAACTTTTCCCTCCTATAACATTGGCATGGAAATAATAAATTATCCTACTCTCACAAATTTTCACATTATTTTTTATGGCCAGCATTGCTCAAGGTGGTAGCTGCCTTCGTTCAAAATTGCACAGCCAGAAGAGCCAGGAAGCGTATCCAGAGGGAAGAAGTATGGGAAAAAGAGCTGACGCAGCAGAGGAATTTGACCATGGTGGCAATACACATGGCCAAGGGGTGCAACGTGCAACAGTGCAACTGGCACAGTGGTCAAGTACGATGGGAAAAAAAAAACCCTTCTCCTTGCTATTTCCACCATAATAGATGGAACCAGGGAGAACCTGGACAACTCAAAACTACGGAGGGATTTTTCCTTAGTTTTATGTTTGGACAAGGCGAAACTTTGAGACAAAGTTCAGCTCCAGCTCAGAGGAGTTTGGCTTTGAGGCTGTGGTTCAGCTGAACACAGAAAAAGGCCATCTCTAATCAGCTCCCTGGTCAAGGGTCTTTGACATTTCCTTGCCTGTGAAGCACCTTGGCTGGTGGGAGCCCAAACAGCAACAATACCAACGTAGGACAATAAATTCAGGTTGAGAGACTTATGACTAGGCAGGAGGAGGCTGGTTCAAACCCAACTCTAGAGAAGGTCAGAAATCTCAAAGGTGTGCTGGATGGTTTCACAGCTCAGGTCTTGGTTTTTTTCAGACCTAATACTTCATAGAAGAGGCTGTCCAAAGTCTGCTACTGCCTCACAGGAGAGCATGTCATTTCTACGGTAACATGATGGAAAAAAAAATAATTTCCCCTCCAGTTCAGTTGCAGTCTTTGATAACCTGGATCACAGATTGAGTTTGCTGTCACAGAGGCTTAGAGATCCTTCAATGTAGTGCAAAGCAAGAAAAAACAAGTTCAAGAAACTAGAAACAGGACCCAACATTTGTTGCAGTCTTTGATACCTTTACATCTTCATCGCAATGTGGAAGAAGTGATATTATTCACTAATGTTCTCTGATGATAACAAACAGGAAAACCTTGCAAATATATCTGAGAACTGAGAAATAAAGCTAATAAACAGGAGGCAAACTCATTCCAAACCCATATCCAGTGGCAAAGACGCTCACAGGGCAAGGGATCGCAGGAGCAACAGTAGCAGGAAATCAGAGAGGAGTCTGAAATGCACTGAAATGAGAGGAAGATCTGTAAGATGCTGTAACAGTCCCTCCTCCCATGGCTTGTTCTGCACAAAGCAACTCATTTCAGACAGATATTGATGGCGTGGGAGGGATTCAGAGAAAAGCAACACATTTTATCAGAGGTTCTGGAAGCATTAATACTCAGAAAGAGATTAAACCTGTTAAAAGCTCAGCTAAACTACCATTTCAGAGACTGTGCTAACGCAGTTTAAATAGTTCCAGGAGAGGTATTATTTATGTATAATGGGGAGAGCTAGCAGTTTGAAATGGAGAAAGGATCCATTTTAACTATCTAAAATGAAAACACCAACAAAGGATTTAAAACAAAGGATCTACAAGGTGAGGAAGCCCTTGGACAAAAAATAAATGAGACAATTTTGCCCAAAAGGCAGAAGCAGCACAAGAGCTGTAGCAGCCCAGAAAAGGCAGGAGGGCAGCACAGAAGGCCAAGCACAAGCACAGCAGTGCAAGGGTGCAGCTGTAGCCAAAGAGCTTGGTAGGATGGAAGAAAGCCTCTCTCTTTGCTGTTGCCTCTACAGCAGGTAGGAGATCTGAACCTCTCCAAACCATGAAGAGCTCCGGGTGCGGAGGTCTAAGTATCTAGAAAAAGTTTCTCAAATGCAAGATTCGCAGGAGGAGACTGTGGATGTAGCCTGAGAGTGCCAGCAGCTATGCCCAGGTGAGAGCTATCGTGCAACAGGCTGAGCAGGTTGATGGGCTCTTTTATGACTGCAGTCCAAGGATAGATAACTGAAAGTCTCCTTGGTGATGTAAGACAAGGACCAAAACCATCCCTGACGTTTACAGTGGGTCTGATGATGGCCTAAATAATACCCTGATATACTTGATACTGTCTGTGTTGCACAGGCACTATCATTAACTGGGCTGTGACAGTAAGAGGATAGTGTTACTACAGCACAACAGCAGTGCTGTCAGAGCAGTAATATTTTCTCACATATTTCAAATAAGAAAACACTCTCAGAGTGCCTAGTTCTCCAGATCTGCTCTCAAATACATCCCATTTTGGAGAACCCAAACGTTTTTCCCTTCTGAACTGCAGCACATGGAGCAAAGCAGGGGATCTCACTCCTCTGATGCCAGCACATGCCACAGACTCCCCAGCACAAGGTCTGCCTCGCTGCCGTGGCAGTGGAGACGCCATCATCCCAGAGACCTGCACCTCTCCCACAGCAGCCCCACCCTCCTTGCTGGAAGTAACACAGTGCTGCTGAAAGCTCGAGGCAATTTGCCCCAGGAACTCCCTTGAATTCTTCCACCTTGCTGTGCTGAAGGGCCTGTGGCTTTTTGAGTGTGCAGCCTCACCTTTTCCACCCTTCTGAGAACTTACTTGTCCTAAAAGGTATGTAAGTACTCAGACACATTCTCTTTCTCTCCTTAAAAAGGCAAAAATAATCCTATCTCCATTATTATTTATACTCCTTGGAAATGCAGCTCCTCAAGCAACTTTTAACAACTCAAGTCAGCAGCCAATTAAGTCCACAGGAGATTTGTGAAGGTTTCGAAGCAGGTCATTTCAGTGCCCCAAACAGCCTTAATTAAAGAAGAATATATATAAATACTACAGAATATCTCAATAAAGGTGTCTGCACTATCACTACTGGCAACTTACAGCATTATTTACACTGTATAAAGCCCCTCAAGCCCTTCCTCCTTGGGTCACTCAGCATTAGAGGGGGAACTGTGAATAGTTTTTTGCACTTAAATTGAGCTGGGGGAATTAAAACACAGATCATGGGCTAGTATCAGGTTTTGGCATATTTGTTTCCAGGTAGCAGTAGCTATCCAGGGGGAAAGGAAGGTGTTCCTTGATGCAAAGCGCCTGTTTCACAGGGGCAATCATGTAAAGGGAAAACAAATGTGCTTACTTTTCTGCAAGCCTTGGACACTGGGAACACATTTTCAAGAAGCTCACACGTCCATGCAAAGCTGTTGGCACAGCTGCACATGGGCTTGGGGGACCTGTGGGTACCAGAGACCTGAGCACATTGTCGTCTGTGCAAAGGTATGTAAGGACAGTTTTCCCAGGGGAGCACAGAGATTTGTCACCAAGAAAGGCACAACCTTGCAGCGCCCAGGTGCTGACAGAGATCAGGAGAGGCTGAAATCTCATGAGAGAATCTCTGTCAATCTTTCACCCTGTCTGCCCTTCTGCAAAACAAGGGGAAAGGCAAATCCCTTGGGGCTGCTCAGGATGGCAGGATCCCATAGCACCCTGGCCGCTGTCCCTGCTCAGTCCCCTGCTCTCCAGCCAGGGGTACACAGCACAGCAGCCAAAGCAGCAATTACCCCCAAAACTGCACCCACCACTAACCCCAGCAGCTAAGCAACACCCCAAGTGCTCCTGCCGATAGCCCCGGCTGTGCTGGCTCCAGCGAGACAACTGCTTTGTCCTGAAGCCGTGTGCTCCGCACAACCCTGGCGGCTGCTGGCCACAGGGAAAAAAATCCTTGTTCCCCAGCTGTAAATGATTTAAAACCCCTAAGGCGCAGCAGTCAGAGACCCCTCTCAGTCATGAAAGCAGCAGAGTGTTTGGATGGGGCTGGGCAGAGGACAAGCCCAGCAGCACCACACAGCAGACAAATCCTCCTGACCTTGCACCCGCCTCCACCCCAGGGCTGCTCCCGAGCAGACAGAGACCAAGAGCAGCAAGACTGCGCAACCTTCCACCCCTCTCCTCCCTCCTCCACCAACACAGCCACTACAGCAACTTTTAACCGCTCCCCTAGCCCTGCAGGACCCCAGGAGGTACGATCCAGCAAAATCAAGACCCTGCCAGTTTGCAGGCTCTGGCTGGGAGTACACTGGATTCACAGGGCGCTTGCTAGCAGTTTTGCAAAGAGCTGGTTAGCAGCATGGTGCCCTCACTTCCAAAAGTGAAATCTCATTAAAGAGCAGCTAAAATACATTCATTATTTCCCTAACACTACTTTTCCGTGTAAGTAATTGCTGCAGTCACAACAGGATGGGAGGTAGTTCCAAGATCACTAGCAGGATGACAAGTCCCTACCACAGTCCCTGTTAGGTTATGGTCCACGCAACGCAGAAGTTAGTGAGCCACAGCCCTATCTAATTAAAACTACAGGAGGGGAGGATTCAGGAAGGCTGAATACAATTATCCAAGTAAGAATTTAGCCAGGACACTGTGACTTAACCCATTGCCTTGTGCACAAAATGCTAAAGGAGTTTAATTGCCACCACTGATGGGAATCTACATTTGTGACTCATCTCCAATACACACCAGAAAGTTGTTGTTTTTCTCACTCCTGAGTTACTTTTGCTAATGTGCTTCAAAGGCTGCCACTTCGGTGGTCAGGACCATGCTGTGAAGTTGCATTTGATTCTCTTTTGAATTTCAAAACAACAGGCTCAATCTATGGTTTTATTTGGGCCCATCTCTTAAAACGGCTACTGCCAATTTCCCACGTGCGCTGCTGGGGGAATTAGAACAAGAGCAAGCAGAGTGGGTTGAAATTTGGGAGAAGTTATGAGGAACTGTTTTTTTTTTCCCCTAGATAAAATAATGTAGTTTCTAAATGTGACCTTTCTGATTCTTTTATGGATTTAACTTTGTAGATTCACTGAGCTTTTATTTAATCTTTTAAACACCAAAAACTGAGTTAAAATGTCTTACCAAAAAAAAGGAACAAAAAACCATAACCATTTGAGTTATGCTCTTATACAATTTTCAGGATAATTTTTTTCCTTCTGAAATGTGAACCCTTTCCAAATTGTGAGAAAGATCTCAGTTTGAATGCTGCAAGGTCAGAATAACATAGACATATTTTTCTTTTTCCCAATTATTCTCCTTAAAAGCAACGAGCGTGCTCACATCCCTGCTATACAGCTTCAGAGTGTCTATTCAGAACTCTTCTTACCATAACAAACCTGTCAAATTAATTTATCATTAAGGACAGATTTTTTTTTTCCCCCTCACTACTGTGTGTTAATTAGCAAAAGGGTTGCCATGGAAACCCAGCAACATGAGTTAACACCACAAAATTTACCATGTTGGTAAAACGTGGACTAGAGCCCTGCAACAGGAGCAACAACAAGCACCAATGCCTGGGGTACATGTTGAAGCCAGATCTGCTCCTTTGATGAATGCTTTGACCTCTCTTTACTCAATAAAAGTTGGAAAAAGTTCTAAAGACCTGGACATGAAGACTTAGTTATTCTGTGTACAAGTCGGAGGGCAGGCTCCCTTTTTCCTGATGTTTTAGCAAATACAATTTTAAGACACTGGTAGGAACCAAAGTAAAGCAAAAGAGGTTGAGCTGAGCATGTACGAAAAAAGTTAAGTCATGTGAGCAGACCCAGGCACTCGGTTGCAGTAATTATCAGTAAGCCACGGCCAGCTTAAAGCCTGCGGCCACTGCCTGCTCACAACAGTTGCATGCCCTGTGGAGGCTGCACTGGAGGGGTCCCGAACACACCCTCCCACTGCCATGACCATACCTGGAAGGATCACAGCTCTTGAGCCTCCATCCTTCTGGGTTTTTACCCCTATAACACCCTAGGGAGGCTGCTCCACCACCACACTCCTGCCTGATGATCAGAACCTGCCTTCTAATTCAGAGCCTACATTTTGCTGTGATCATCCAATACCTACTCATTCTTTCATCTTAAGCAGTTCTTCTGCTCAGCCAGTCTTCGTCCTCAGGACATTTGTAGAGAGCAGCTATGCTCCTGCTCAGTCCCACTTCACCAGGCTAGACAAGGCACTCTGCAGCTTACCCTTCGCAGACAGATTCTCCATTCCCCAGATTGTCCTTGTCCCTGTTCCAGTTCAAATACATTTTTGGTGAGTATTGGCAATCAAACAGTCTACTCTAGTCCAAGTGAGGTTGCACCACTGTCTGGTACAGCAGCATTAATCTCTACTGGAAATTCATCTTCTAATACATCCTTGGATCATACCTTGCTTTTTTATGGCCATATCACACTGTCAGCTCATCACCAGTCTTTGATCACCCTGATAGAGCTCAGTCTTCTTCCTGCATGTACGATAGAAAGCTGCAGCAGGCACTGCTTTCCCTGTGAGCCACATACTGCTCTCTGCTGTTGTGTGCTGCTAGTAACCTCAAAACTGCTGTCTGGTTATTCGGTTACCCTGGTAATATTCCATACCCTTCTTTGCTCATACAAGAAGCAGAAAAATTCAATGCTTAAATCACCTCTTTAAATAGTCAGTTTTCACTGTCTGGGTAAAATTAGACTCAAAGCTCAGCACCAGACTAATGAAGGTATTTCAGAAGCGGAACAAAATCACAGCTTCCCCCAGCAAACAAAACCTGAAATAAAAGCAGGGATTTGTCCGCACCTTGCTGAGCCAGCTCCTGAAGAATGCAAGAGCAGGCGCTTACCAGCAGGTCAGCTCAGTGTGTCAAACTAAAGCAAATTCCCCTCTCCTACCCTTACTGGAAGAGAAAAAGTTTTGGTTATCCCAAGCTGTGAAACACCAGAGACCACAGGCAGAGCCCAACACTCAGAGCCTCCCCGATGAATGCACCACACTGAGCGCAGCCACCTTCCCACTGCACGTACAAATGCTTCAATGGGAAGGAAGTAGCCAGGTATGACTTTTTTTAACCCTTTTCACCTTCTTTCACTCCAGAGGGTTGCACATGGCTCATGTCAAAGCTGCCTGAACAGGGCACAGGGAACTGGCCCTGAATCTACTTCTGCAGAAAGTCCTCTTGCTTCACACAGAAGCAGTAAGGGGTGTACTGGAGCGGTGGTTTTCTACTAGCAACGCACAACAATCCCACCTCAAAACACCTTCTCCTACTCCAGGACAGGATTTCTTCCCACACTGGCAGACCCTCCTCTACTCCCACCTCAGCTTCAGCCGTTGCTACAGCTCACCACATCTATGTAATGAGCACTAACCTACACCACCTCTGTACTTTAAGAAAAATAAAGGGATGTTCAGGTTCACAAGAGCAGGATATGTGGGGAAGGTCAGCCTCTCCATCAGTATCCACAATAAGAAAACAGAATGTGACAAAACCATTTAAGAAATCAAGCTGAAAAAGACACCCGCTGCCAAGTTTCTCCATCCCTTCACATCATTCTAGCAATCCACCCGCAGACTTTTTTTCTCATCTTGAATAAATAGTTATTTTTGCACTTAAGGAAAGACGGAAACATTTTCTACACTTTCAAACTTCCTCTGGCATCCCCATCAAGCTCAAATCCCTCCTCAAAATACTCTTCAAACTCTGGGGAAAAACATTTGTGGCTTGTGCTAAAAGCTCTAGAAACTTTCTTTCACAGGCTGATGTTTCTTCAGCAACTTGCTTTCCCGTTAAATAGTTCAAGGACCTGAAAAAGGCATAAACAGTGAGGAAAAGAAATGCTAAACCAAGGTTGGTCTCCAAAGCCCAAGTGAATGGACAACCTGAAATAAGAGTGACTTAGCTTCTGGAAAGACAATCTTTTGTCAGAAGAGACAGTCAACAGGACCTCCCAAGACCCAGTGCCAGTGCACACTGGTCTGCCTCAGGTCAGAAGAACACAAAGCTTTCACGTCCAATCGTCAAAGAAGAGAGAGCTTTCCTCAAACCAAGGGCACTAAGCTGATTTTATATTAATGAAGGCTTAAGGTCAATACATCCCCATCAAGCACAAATTGCTGTTTCCTGAATTAATAGTTCTCAGTCCAGTTTCAGGTAGACAGGAATCCAGAAACCACCCGCAGAGTTAGGAAATCAATATTAATATGCTAGATTTCCCAGTTTCCAACAGATTTTATTTTTTGTTTCTATGACTGTGAATGAGATCAGGATTGGGTCTTCTTGTCCGAGGGTAGGATTGGGTTACCTACTCCTGCAAGATTTCTGGTAAAGGGAAGAATAGTAGGGGGAGGCCAAGAATTAAGGGAAATGAAGAAGGTAGAGAGGTCATCCAAATTTGAGAAAAGGTACAATTATACTTGGATAATTCCCAGACATTTCTGTGAGGATCCAAGCCAAATTTGATTCTCCCCTTACCAGTAATAAAAGAATAAAAGCCATGTGCAGTAGTCCACTCTGAAAAAAATAGCAATAAATAATAAACGTGCACACGCACCAAGGTCCACATACATGCACTATGAATCTTATACCCCATGCAAACGTACAGGTGCACACCCACACAGACACACACTTATGCAGTCGGCTGTATCCAGATTTTTCAGACCATGTAATTTCCTTATACAAAGCGGTGCTTATGGACTTTCTAATACATCTTTTGTACAGAGACCACCAACAAGCTTTTATAGAATTGTTTAGTGGTTCGTGCAGGTGGGCAGTTCTGCCTCTCAAAGCCAACACTGGATTAACCCAGGGGCTGACAGTATCCACCAGCAAAACTTTGCTCTCGACATACTCCACTGTCATGTTTGGAGCCAGTTCTTTGTCTCATCCACAGTGCAGTAACCCCAGATTTAACCGCTGTGATTGAGGCCAGGACCCGGCCCAAAGGAAGGGACAGGGAAAGACAGGCAAAGGTTAAAGCCGAGAAACAAAATGTGAAGAGGAAAGCAAAGGCTAGAGGGGCCTTCAATTGCAATTCAACAGTCATTCGGATCAAGTGACCTGACACAACACAGCTGTTTTGGTTTCTCAGCAGGGATTTGAGGATCTGCATCCAAAGAGAAATCCTCTTCCCTTCTGTAACCCACTGAAAAGCTGGTTAGTTGATGAGCGCTTCTGTTTTCAGACCAGCTTGAGCTACTGCAGCTCTGGAACACATTGAAATGGGGGAAAGACCTACGGCCTGTCACTCTTTTCTAGAGTAGTGATTTTTGCTTGTGTCTAACTTGAAAACATTAAATAGCACCAAAACTAATGCTTGGGGAGAGAGCACCAAAACACAGATGAAGGTGACGCAGTGCAGCAAAACCAGCCATGTGCCCCAGATAACCTCCCTTTAGCCCCCCTCAGCACTGCCTGAATGATTACTTCTGCTTCTCTGTTTTAGAGTTACTGTGTGTTTATCAACCTCCAGGTGCCTCCACTGCAAACCTCCTGGATAAGACATGAAAAAACCTCCTGATCCTTCCCTCCAGGATTTAATCCCCCTTTGTTTTGGCCAGATTGAATGCTCTGCCAGTTTATTCTCCCTCCAAAGCCCCCAGTCTCAAGCAGGCACAGGCAGAGCATAGACGTGATACCACCCAAGCTCGGAGCTGCAGATCAGCTGTGTGCCGACAGCTCTGCAGCTCAGACACTCTCCTTATCTCCCCTCTCCGCTCAGTGCTCTTCCTATGAGTCTTTTCTCTAGCAGCTTTAATTTAAGCATTGCCTTGCACTAGAAGATGCAGTATGCTTATTGACAGAGCTTTACTGGGAAACGCAGATTTATACTTACGCATGCAAATGATTCAAGCATGCAGAAACTTGCTCCGGACATAGCTGGGAGTTTGCTTTGTGAGGCTGCTCTGAAAATGTCATTGTAGAGGATCTAAACTGGCTAACTCCACCAGCTTCTCACTCCCTAACACTACCAAGGTTTGTGCAATGCTACTTTCGCCTTGATGAAAACACTCACAAGATAGTACATCCATCCCAAACATCTTACAGTCTCAAGGTGAACTTAGCTCAAGTGCTAAGCCATGAGGCAGCAGCACCACGGCTGTGTCTGGCCTCCCTGGGGCAGGGCTGCAAAGCATCACTCGGCATCGCTTGTCTATGGTTTCCCCCCAAAAAACCCCGAATTTCTCTGTGGTGCCTAAAAGGTGATGCAGGGGTCCATACACAGCTCACCAGGTCTCAGACATATGAACAGCTACCAACCTTGCATTTTAAGCTTCTAAGCACCTCACAGCATTTCATTCCAAATTCCTTGCTTCAGCCAGGACAGAAACTCCTTTTCCCTAACAGCATGGATTTTTAATAGAAATTAAGCTCAACACAATATACCCCTCACCCCCCCCCCAACTTTTTTCATACTACAAATCCAGTACAACAGGGCTTAAGAGCACAGGATGATCCTAAGAATGCTAAAGAAAAATAAAGAAACTGAAGAAAAACGAAAATGAAAACTGGATTCCCCCAGCTGGACAATGAGGAAAGCACCTGCTCTCCATGGGGAAAACTGCTATGCACGTGCAATTCCTTCCACTGCAGCGCCTGAGGCAGTAACAGGAGTTTTTAAATTACTGTTGTCTCAACCATCCACTTCTATTTGTGGCTTGTAGAAAGGAGATTTCTTTCTGTTAAACTCTGCTGCTCAATACCTTAAAGATTACAACCTTTGCGAACAAGCCGGCAGACCTATCAGCTCCCCACCAGCTGGATGTTGCTCACTGGGAAGGCACAGGAGCTGTGCCTGGCGCCAGCTCCCAGAGCCGCCAGGCTGCTGGTCCTCCTGCGGCAGAGCTCAACCGCTCCTGCAGGAAAAGGTGCCTTATTTGCCGCATCTCCACTTCCCATCCCCAGTGCTGGAAATAATACCAGACTGAGAGGGACCCAAGGGATATTTTGCAGAGAAAACCATGGGCAGCTGATACATCAGGGTAATTGTTGAACTGAAACCTGGAGGGACTTTCCTTCTTTGCTTTTCTGAGTGTTTTTTTAGTGTCCTGCATGAAATTCTCTTTCTTTCAGTGGTGTTTCTGGACAATTAGCAACAGAGATTTGCTCTGAGCTTTTAAGCTTCTGTTGATTTCGTTGATTTGCAAACACTGATACGAAGAATTTTTTTTGCGCGTGTGTACGTACATGGACACCAGTGTGTGTGCCTTGCTTCTGAAAGACCGCAAGCTGGATGAAGGTAACACGACAGTAATTAGTCATCATCCATTCACTATGTAAGAGTTTTACACAGAATATAATGAAGTCCCCAAAGAAACAGTGCACACACCTCCAAAACCTCTCTGCCATCAAGATCAAACACCTCAGTTGCTTTCTTTCACTGTGTTAATGACACACAGAAAGGCAATCACCTTTTTTCTGCAGCAACTGCAGGTATTAGCCACAAGCCTGGCGAGTGGGAACTAGTGCAGCCTAGCAGAAGGATTAGCATATTAATGAACCCAGAGCAAACCAAGCTCAAACTCAGCTGGGGGAGGAGAAGGACAAGGAGACAGTTGGGGTGGACAGTCGGCTTGGTTGCCTGCCAAAAATGTTAGTATTGCAGTGGCTCTGGCGAGTGACATGCCAGCCTGCGAGCACTCATCCTCAGTGAGAGAGGAACAGAAAGCATCTTGATCAGGGCTAAATGAAGTTTAAGACTATCTTTCCCATTCTCCATCACCCACAAGATCTCAGTGTGGTTTGCTACACTCTGATGGGAAGAGCAACTCTCCTGGCTCCTCCGTCCCCTTTATCCCCCAAACAACCCAGCCAGTGGATTTTCCTTGGTTGTTTGGGTTTTTAAAAAATGTAATTTAATCCCTCCTTTCAAAGATAATCGTGCAGGAGCACAGCTCCCTGGGACAATCTGGGATTACGCCACTGACTCCAGAGCACACAGATAAATCCCACAGTCAGCGCAGACGAGTTAGCCTATTGGTAAGGAAAGACACTGGACTTTGCAACAGTGGCAGCATCCCCTCCTAGCCTGACAGATCCTTTTCTCTCAGGAAAGCATTTCTGCCCTAAACAAGCTTCAGACCAAGCCGCTTCTTTTGACACTATCTTCTGAACACCTTGACATAAAGGATCATGGATGTCAGGAGAGGATGTTGTCTTAACTTACAGGCAATGTGTAATGCAGTGCCACTGCATTTCCTACTTAGTCCTTCCGTGGGCAGCCTCACGGCATCAACGAGAATACCACTACCCATCCAAGCAGCTGCGGCTTCAAGATAATCACATGCCAGACCTGAGGTGGAAGTCACTCTCCTTTCTTACATCTATCAAGATACCTCTTGAATTTCTTTGGTTTAAACATGCACCAGTCCTGAGTAGTCATTAGTAGAGGCTGAAGGCTGCCAACTCCATGGCTTTGCAAGGGACCAGCCTCGGGGATGGAGGGTTTGGAGGAAGAAAGTATTATAGGAACTAATTCTCCATTCAGACTCAACTCATCAGTAAGGCAATATTAAAAAGACGGAGGTGCTATGTGACCCCTAAAGAAACTCACTATTCTGCACTGAACAGCAAAGAATTATTTGCCAATTAGAAAGGTTAAAAGACTGGAAACTCCGCTAGCACACTATTCTCCAGACTCTCTAAAAGCTCACTTGAGCTTCTTGCAGGAGAATGGCAGCCACATTCTTGTTTCACCTTAGGAAATACTATGTATTAAAGAAATGCAATAATATTTATTCTGGCTGCTCTTCCAAAGTGCCACTGACATACCTATGTACAAGGACTGGTGCTCATCCTGCAAACATACAGAGCTTTAACAGCAAAATTCACAAAACAGGGAAGAATGCAGGAAAAGGAGTATTCCACTGGCAGATGCCATAGTACCAGCATCCTCTGCCTGGTGCAGCAAACTGGACAAATTTAATTTAGAAACAAAGAGAAAACAAGATAAAAGACAAACCTGGCATCCCAGAGGAGGAAAAAAATCACAGTGCCACAGAATTCTGATGCGTCCCATTTCTTATCTTAAACAAATTGGTTTTCTGATTTTCAGACATATAGCATTCAAAATTCCAGCTACAGAAAAACACCTTTGTTGCTGGATTTCAGCTGAGATACTTTGGACTTGGGTCTTCACTTTAGGTCTGGTGCAAACAGACCGAGATGCTACCCCCGAGATGTCAGGTAACATCAGCTGGCAAACGACTGGTATGTCTCATCTTTATCCACAGGGTTTTGTATTCCTGAAACTCCCAAATAACAGTATATTTTGTTATAAATCGCCAACAATAACCTTGAAAATATGCAAAGACTGACAATTTCTGACCTTCTTCAAAATACTGTAGTTATGACATTTCACTTTGTTGTTCCAGCCATGGACAAATGGTTCTGATAAAATGTCTGTCACAAACTAGTCCCTTATGCCCAGACCAAAACCACCTCTTTTTTTAGCAACTAAAAGGTTCAGTTAGACCACTATGAACTTAACTGTAGCCAGAAAAGAAATGGAAAAGCTGGAGCACCAAGGCGGCAGCTATTCTTGTTAAATTGGTCTCAATTTTTCAAGTATCCTGTTGAATATTATAGAGGTCATACCCCTACGCTGCTATGAAAATGTAAGAAGTCTCTAAAACCCGTAGAGTTTAATAGGGAATGCTATATTCCCAAATCACCTCAAGTGTTTTACAGGGTATTATGACTTTCAGTTTTATAGGTCCAAAACACTAACCAAATAAAAAGTCTATTTCTTCTAGATTTTCAAGCTTCAATTTTTACAAGGCCAGAAGCACAGAGTTCCTGTGAACCAGGGAAGCCTCAGCCATTAGCTTTTATCAAAGATCCAGCTGTTTTGCCCAGCTGTCAGGTTTTGTGCTTCCTATCCGCAAGAGTTCACCATTTCCCCTATTTGCTTTTTTCTGCTTTCCTAATGTTCTAACCTTTTTGCATTCTTGAGATAAAAGTTCTCCTTAAAAGCTAAAATAACCCGTCACAGGACCCTTCAGACTTAACACCATCAGACGACAAACCTTAGCGTCACACGTGATCATGCTGCCCACCTTGCCTCGTCTTTACATTTTCTGTAAATCTCCTACAAGCATGTAGGTTCATATTTCCTGCAAAATGTGCTCTGAATTGATCAAAGCGGTTCATCCTTTCCTTTTTCTTCCTCTTCCTGCCCTTACGGACATGCTGTTGTTTCGCTGACAGATTGAATTCCTGCAATACACACACAACATACCATAACCACAGCAGCCCAAGGCTGCGCCACATCAACTTACTGATAGATACAACAGGCAATCTCTTGGGCTCAAGGCAGTTCGGTCTTTGGCCTTGACAACTCCATCTTCAAACAGGGACACGAATTATGGTAATGGTGGTGGTGTGGGGTGTCTGTCCAGTTGGACTGAAGCTGCAACACTGCTTGGGGTCAAACAGTAATACTTTCCAGACACTACCAGCCAGGGCTGGATTTACACTTTTCATCTAATGTATGTTAGGGTTGTAAAATTTCATTTTTCTTTCTGTGCTGCCCTTCCCTTCCAGATTAATTTTATTAAAAGCTCTTTTCAGGGGCACTATAAAACACCATTCCATATTTGGGCCCCTTTTAAGAGGACAAACTTCTACGTAGATCTTCTGTTACCTGAGGGGGACTTTTCAAGTACGCTCATTTCCCTTGTTTTTTCTCACTGGGCACGCATCCTCTCTTTGTCCCCTTCAAAGGAGGTCGAACCAATAACACAACTAGACAAGTACTAAATATCACAGCTGGCTTCTCTGAGGTGCATATATTGCACATTATTACTCCCAAAATGTATGCAAGGATGCAAAGGACCTGTGGCCTTCAGGTCCCCTGGGTTAGCTCAAATCAGCTGCTGGAAAACCTAAGTGAATGCTGCTTTTTGGTGGTTTATACTTTACTTTCCCCACTCATGTTTCACAAATAAAAACTAATGTCTTATTTTCCACTGAATGACAGCACTGCAGTTCAGCAAATTAATAAAATCACTCACCAGCTCTGTACATTGATTACTCCCTCTCTTTTATTATGAAAGAAAATGTCAAATTCTCAGACCTTTAACTTGAATCTTTCAGAAGCATTTGAGCAGCTTAGGAGCAGTTTCTCACCTCTGAAACAACCGGCTCACATGGGCTGCTCCATACACAACCCCAGATCTAATTTTTTATTTCATCATAGCTGCAAACTAAATCCTACTAGGCTGACTCCCACCACAGCCCAATTTCAAGCAGCGAGGCTGAATCTCCACTGTCTGGGACTGAAATTGCTGGAGAACATGCTATCAGATACAGAGACACTAGGTTTGATTTTCATCTTGATGCTGAACTGCAAACACCAGCCTTAGCTAAGCCTGAGCACCGAGCCCTCAGCTTGCACACTGCTATCTAGCAGCCATCCAGCTAAGGTGTTTAGGAGGTATCAATCACTGCAGTGCCTAGGTGTCAAATACTGCAGTTAAAACTAACATGTCAATGCAGGTCAGCCCTAAGCCCCCGCACCACTACCTGTGCTCTCCTCTGCAGCTATTTCTCCACTAATAGCAAAGGCACTATACATTTTTTGCTCTCTTTGATCTAGTCTGGTCCATTATGTTCCTCTCCCTACTGTTTCCTAGCAGGCTGTATGCAGCCGTGTGTCTCTAACTGAACATATTAATGAACTTTTGATGGAGTGCTTGAATCCTGCCAAGTCAAAGAGGATGCTTTACAGAAAGCAAGCGAGACCATGCTGGTGGCTAGGGGCTGTGCAACACAGTCCTGGTGCACAGCCCTGCCGCTCAGCAGCAGTGCCAAGAAATCAGAGCCAGCAGCACAGTCCTGACATCGCTGCCTCGATCCACCCTGTGCCACAGCTCCTCCCAGAGAAGCCCATTCTCTAGTGATCATTTTATATGAATAAAATGCTTCTCTTCGTGCTTTCCAAGCACTCTGTTTTGCTAAGGCATGGCACATTTTCTCCAAACCGCATACACGCATACTGCTAAATGTTTAGCACCTCGCTCCCTCCTCCTCTTCCTCTCCCTCTGAATTTTTCCTACCTTGTTTTAGCCAGTCATACAGGGGAAAATTCTAGCCTGAGCTTCATTAGTGTAAGATATAAAAATAGAAGTACATTATCTTTGTAGTTCTCTCAGTTGATTCATCAGCAGCATGAAGGTAGAATAATTAAATGTTTGTCTAGTGAAAAAAACACCACTGTAAGAGAGACTGGTTTTGTGTTTTTCTTAAACCTGAGCATGGAGGTTTAGGGTCTCTTGTGGTACACAGACTTTGCCCTCCCCACTCTCCGTAGCTATAAAAATGCCTGATGATGATACCTCCCTCCTTCCCTCCTCCTCAGTTCAAAAATAAGCACACGATAGAGACTTCAATTCAGGAGAAGCTGGCAAAATGTCTCTTCTGCAAAGCACAAAGCTCCAGCGCATCCCCTTCGAAACTTTTACCCAAATCTCCCCAAATCCTGCCTGTCAATTCTCTCAGTGACTCCAAAAGCTCTCCCAGAGACAAGAGAGCCACAGGAGCAGGCGTGTGCCTGCATGGACGAAGGTCAACACAGGAGATGTTCAAAAAACATTAGCGAGTTGACTTGATCCTTCATCAAAATACTTTTTGCTTTTCCTTCCTAACACTTCACTGCCCACGACATGGCAGGCTGAGCCGATGTGACAAACTGTCGAAACACATTTTTTTTAACAGAAAAAATTAAACCTAGACTTTAAAGGTAAAACTGGCCCCTCTGAGTCCCTCTATCATACATGACATTCCTGCTGGAAAAACCAATGGCTCTGAGAGCAACTTGCTGGGAAAAGGCTCCAATAAACTGGTTAGAGCTCCAGTCTGCAGCAAGAGGACTAGCAGCAGTGACCTCCTGGGTTTTACCTTGTCTTTTAAGCTCACATTAGTTAACAGAAGTAACCAGAGACATGCAAAAGCACCTGAGCATTTTTCATTCCCCAGACACAAACCTATGATAAGAAGCTGTTCATTGATTCCATAAAGTAACAAGCCAATACTACCTTAATCATTCTGCTGGCACTAGAAATAGTATCTGCTACCAAAGAAAAAGGACCATGAACACCATAATTTCTAACTCTCCAAATTCATACACTGTGGTTTATTACTGCTATTGTACCAGTAATGACCTGTTTACCACAAGGCTATTGAGAGTGTCAAATCCAAAATGCCTTTGTGTTCCCTGCTGGAGTCCAAGATTGCTACTGATGAGCTTCGTGATTTGATGTAAAGGAAGCGAGCTGAGTTTAAGGGTACGGGCGCTCTTTTTGGATAAATGGCAGGGAATTTTTACAGAGTGTCTTCGAAGCAACAATAAAATACCACGGATCTATGTCAGAGTGGGCAGGAAACTCCACCTAAACCTGTGAGCAGCAGAGGTCTGTCTCTGTACATGCAATAACTGTACACATAAGAAAGTACCTAAGAATCCCATGTGTCTAAATTTGTACGCAGTAATGTGTTTGTATTTGGTTCTCTGAAGCTGCACAGAACTCAAGATTTCTTGCACGCACAGAGGACCACGTTTACATTGCTCTGTAGATGCATGATTACATGTCCACAGACCCACAACACCTGTGCAGGTGTGTGCAGGTAATTTCTGATGCGAGTAGCTGCAAATCAATGTCTTGTTGCACACTATGTGTGTTTGTGAGCATGCAACAGCCAATAAGCATTTTATATTCTTCACTTTTAATTACATCAGGTAGTAAAAATAGCCTTTTCTTGAGGTTGGATGGGTAGTATGTGTAGAAAGCACCTTACAAATGCCCTGGAAATAGGTAAATGCCTGGCCATATTCATTAATACAAACTCCAAAGAGTCTAAACCTTTGTGTTTTTCTCCAGAAGGTGGTTGCTTATTTACTATTATTTCAAAATGATTCTCCAAAAAGTGGAGTGGATAGGTTTAAATTATTGATATCTTATTTCAATACACAATAGTCTAAGATGAAAAATTAAAATCTGATAGCTATAAGAATCTTGTGACTTCCTAACAAATTAGGAAAGCTCAGAAGCTTTAGTTGACCGAGAATCTGGTTCATAGTTTCAAAGGTCTTGGGCTCATTTCCAGACTCCCAGAATCCCTCCCCAGTGTGCTCCCCCATTAGGATTAGCAAGAACCCTACAGTTTCAGCTCACATTTTTAAAATGGCTGGTGCTACTGCAGGTAAAGAAGATAGAGGGGGGAAAGTCTGTTCTGTATTTATCCATCAGCGTAAACTAGGGAGAGTTTATGAATAAATAGTACAGGATGGGACAGAATTAAGGCTTTTTTTCTGTTAGAAGAACCCAATGCTCTCGGTAACGAATATACGAGCCTTTTTAAAAATAAGGTATTGAAGCTGCTGGACACAGATAAGACTCCATAGCCTTGTCTCTCAAGCATCCTGGCTGACCAAATACTGCCTGTGCTTTCTGAGGTCATCCATAAATCCAGGGGACTTCTGACTACACTATAGAGATCAGGAAGGTTTGGAATAGGCTATTGAACTGCCAAGATAAACCCTTTTCTTACAGCCAAATCCACCTCTATCAATCTTTCAAAAGGAGTAATCAAAACACTAATTCCACCATATGAAATATCTCAGTTATTTGTTTCTTCTTCTTTAGGACCGGTGCCAAAACCAAGGCTTATTTCCAGCATAAGCTCCTAGCACCTACAACCACAGTCTACGCCGGCATCACCACCAAACCAAACCTTGACCTTTTAAACAGTCTTTTCAGGCTCACAAAGCACTGGTGGACATAGGACCCTGTAGCCAGAGTGATGGATGGGACTGACTGGCTTGCAAGTCTCCAATGCCCAGCTTTCTAGCACAGTCAAAGTGGCAAATCCTACCATCTGTTTAAGGCTTGAATCCACTCCAGGTAATAATAATAAAATATTCCCTTCCTCTCTGCTCCAGTGTTACCAACGGCCCATTTCCAGAGCCCATCTACTTGTGAATCCATCTGTCCTTGGGAGGTCTGTTGCTCCTCTCTGCAGTTATCATTAGAATAAACTCTATTTTGTGCAAACTCTGCTGGTGCTGCCCCTTCATTAAGCTGTGCTGCCCAGAGGTGCCTGCATGAGAGGAAATGCAGTGCTCCTTGCAATTCAGGGGCCTCTGTGCTCGAAAAAACATATTTGAATCATCTGTTCTGCTCAAAGCCAAAGGAAGACTGTCCCCTTGAGTACCTGTTCTGGTATTTTTTCCAGTCTCATGAGAGCTGTCCCATGTGAAGGTACTTCAGTTATTTTCCAGAAATACAAATCCATGGCCTAGTGGATTACATTTTCTGCATGTTCTAATTTGTCCTGATCTCCAGCCCCAGTTTTCCCTTTATAACACCACTCCTTTATACTGAGGTTTACCTCATGCATCATATTTTTCTCCCTCCTTCATCTGCACTCTCTTGCTTTGGAAAAGCCTGCATCTCCACTTTCCTTGCCGCCTTCCCAGACTACGGATGGTTTCTCTGCAATGCAATCCCTTCAGATCCATCCCAACTTGGTAAACCTACTGCAAACTCCCTTTCCATTTCTCTCTGTTGCTCTAACCCAGTAATTTAAATGTGAATGCATTTAATACCCTGTCAGCAGAAACAAGGACTAGAGACTGCATCTATCACTAATGTGAAAAGACTCATCAGCCAAACGGTGCTGTGCTGTCCCACAAGGGACATTTCCTCCTTGCCCAACCAGGAAGGTCAGCGTAGCTTCTGCCAAGTAACAGCGTGTAGCACCATCATTCCCCAGATGGGATGGAGCGGTGACAGATACGTTTCTTCTGGGCATGTAAGGACAGTCTGAGAGAGACAAGGTGAGGGGGACACACTTGGAAACGAGGAGGGAGGTCAGAGGAGATACTGCATATCTGGAGTCAACTGCTTATGTTTTGGGCCATTCTGCTGGGAAATCTTTCTAACTGTCTAGTTGTCAGGAAAGTCTCCCAGCGCCTTGGATTCCTGTCTCAAACCCTCACCTGTCTGTAAACCTGCCTTCCAAACAGATGTCTGATCTTTGAGAAGCCTCGTTTGCCTCCTGGGTTGCTTGCTTCTTGCCCCACTGCTTTAGTCTAGCTCCCAGGATTGCACCCCAGGCAGTACAAGCGGCAGGAAACCAAGTCCAAAGGGAAGTTCTGGAAACAGCCAGCAAGTGGTTAGGTCCTCGAGTCCCCGATGCACAAAGCAGAGGCACTTAGTCAGAAATCTGCACAACCCAAACCCAAATTGTGAGCTTGGGTAAGCAACAGTTCATCGAAGCCCATGACAGCTAGAGTGAAGCAGAGCCTACCTTCCAAGAGGAGAGGGACGCCTGTCCCATATGACAGAGTGCCTTGGCAGCAGAGCTGAGCTCTGCTCGGACACATTGCTGCTTCGGTCTCTGCATGGTGCTTGCCAAGAACTGGATTCAATGCAAATCACCATCAGCAGCCCTGAACACTCAAGATGGACAAGAAACAAGGTAACACATCCCTCACAAATGCCACCAAATACAAGAGAAATGTCAGGTGCACCACACTGGTCTTTCAGGAGAGTGCTGGGAATGACACCGATGACATCTGTTAGATTCAGGACTTAATTCTGGCAAGACAAATGTACTATACCTTGCCAGACAGCAGAATGGTATGGACTTCAACCAGTCTCTTAAGCAGGCTAAGAATATATATGGTGACAGATTAGTACCAGACGATAAGGCAGCTATAAAGCCTACGTTGCATGATCTGGTGTAATGTATTTAAAGAGGTGATCAGAGTAAATAGCACAGCATGGCCCCAGCTCTACCACTCATACAGAAGTATTGTCTAGGGAAAACAGGAGCTCCATGTGTGTGGGCAACAGTCCATCCTGACCACCTCAGTCTAGCCTGGAAGATGTAGTGTGGTCCTCTCCAAAGCGGGGTTACCCTACAGAAACCCTGGGGCTTCCACCTTCAGCCCCCGCCGTGCTCACCAGTACAACCACCTCGTGGTGTTTCTCAAGAGACAAGAAGAGTAAAAGTTCAGAGTAGAAAGCCCCAGGACACTCCACTTACTGCCCCACCTGCAACACAACCAAGGGGGAGTCTTTCCATGGCCACCGCAAGGAAGAAGGGATTCAAATAAACTGTGGATGGAAGCGGAAAATAACAGTCCAGAAAGCTGCAAACATCTGGAAGACCAATGCTTTGCTCTACAATTCTGAATTGATTTCTTGCCTCAAATAGATTTCTAGATGGATTGCAATTAAAATGAGTTATACAATGCTGTAAAAATGTTACTCATTTCCGTTTCAGATTTTATTTTTGTATCTTTGCTTTCTAGATCCTTCTGCATTTCAACAGATACTCCTTGGATTTTAACTGTCTTTTTCTTTCCACTTTTCTTCTGGCCAAATTGCTCTGCATTCATTTTTATATTTTATTACTACAAGGATTATGTTGGTGGTGGCTTACACAGACTTGTAACATCTCCCTATGAATAGCTGGTCAGTGGTGAAAATACCCACTGTGAGCACTGACTACAGCTGCTGAGAAAACTCATGGAAACCTCAGAGCATTTATCAGAGGCAATTGTTCTGCAAGCTGCCCTGAACCCTCAGGATACCCTTGTCGCATGCCTCCAGGACATGAATTTCCATCTATTGTCCTGATTCCTGCTCATAAGCCACAGGGCGGGAGGAAAACCGTGAGAAGGGTGGACTACGGGAAAACAGCTTTGCTCTTCTGAAAAACTTATAAAGCAAGTCCAGCTACCACTGAAAAGGGCAGTGCTATCATTAGACCCACTCCAGCCATTTGCTGGCCGTTGTTGCACAGGGATGGACATGAAAACAAGATGATAAAACACGGGATTTCCAGCCAGGCCAGCAGTAGGAATGTCAGGCACCAAGCCCAACCCTCAAGACCATCACTGTTGAGTTTTACAGATGCACTGGGCTCTTACCAGCATAGCAGTCCCTTTGCACTTATCCTGGACAACCTTAGTCTTGAGCTCCTGTGGATAATACAGAAAACTGCTAGTAGTCCCAAGCCTTTGATCTTCATTTGGCTTCTGAGTGTTTTCAGGCACCCATTTCCATTTTAAAATAGAAGTAGTACTCGAGTATTTATATAGCACAAAGGCTTTTAAGTAACCCAACTTCAGAAAATACTTTTAAGATGCTGGAATGAAGAAAGTCAAGTAGTAGTATTATTATTATTGCTTGAATTTCAACCTCAGTTGGAAAAAAACCCGCAAAGGTAAAACTGCCTGCAGTAGAAACAGAAAGGAAAAAAGGGCAATAAAAGAAACCTAAAACCACTGTGAGATGTTTTCAGCTGTGGGAGAACTGTTCAAAGGAACGAGTGGAAGTCTTTCATGACCATCTGAGACTAACCACTACAGACGTCTCCTGCCAGGTTTGACAAAACAGGAGGGAACGTGCCCCAGGGAACAACCTTCCTTTTGGGGAGAGGATGGCCAAACACAGAAGCCCTAAAAGGAAAGATTTGGGAAGTAAGACGGGAGCTCATGTTACTCAGAGAGACAGCATGTCTCTAGGAGACAGCACTTCCAGGGGGATCCCACCATCCAGAGCAGGGCTGGGCTGCTTTGGGTGGCTTTTCTGCCATTCCTTTGTGCACTGTGAGCCCCTCCTGCATCTTATTACTGGCTATGAGGTGAGGACTATTGGTTACCCTGAATGGTTCTACTCTGGAGCTTACACCATGAAAAACTGAAAAGCTACTATTCCAAAGCTACTATTTTTACTTAGGTATTTCTACTTAATGCAGATTACTTTCTTAACTGCACAGAAATACCACAAAAGGCTTAGAGAAACAAAAAGGCCTAATTTGGATCAATTAATAACAGACAGCAACTGTATTATTAATGAGTAACGATTGAAGGCTCTAAAGAAGTATAGAGACTGTATCTAGCTGAATGCTGTTTAAAACAGTGAAAATAATAAGGATGCAATCTCATGTTGCATATGCAAAATATCTGAGGCCAAATTAATCTTTGGTGGAACCCTGCTGACATCATTTGGCATCTCGTCTCTGTTGGGATCTCAGGTGGAATTCAGAACATTGCTTTTAACTAAAGGGGAGAGCAGCCTGGGTGGGACCTCTGGTCTGCCAGAGGCCCCCTGCAAAGCCTATCTCCCCCTCTCCCCCTTGCCTGTGAAGGGCAGACTGGCATTTCTCAGCAATCCTCAGTCTGCTATAATCCCATCTGCCTGGAATACAGTACTTTTCATCCTCAGCTGTCAAACCATTTAACAGGACAGGGCAATTTCCCTCTTCACTTTTTACAGAGAGAGAAACAGAGATGTAGAAAGATGAAATGGCCTCTGCAGCATCACTCATGGGGCTGCAGGGAGGCTGAAAATGGGGGGCAGTTCCCCCAAACCCCAGCCCCAGGAGCACCCTAGCATTCCCCAACTGCTCCAAACACTGTGCAGATGCACACAGCTCAAACTGGGCTTTTGAGTAAAATATGGAGAGCCCCAATGGATGGTGGACTGAAGAGCACATCCCCTCTGCTGAGCTCATGAGAATTTCCTGGTTATAGCAGAGATTTTTGTGGTTTTAAAAATACAGAAGATTTAGATTCTTTTGTCTCCAAGCATCAGAAACTCGCCAGCTAATGGGGGTGAAGACAGAGTGCTCTGGATAAACAGGTTATTCCATCACCATCAATTATTGTGTCTCTCTCAATTTTCTCTACAGCGTGTGTCTCAGACACTGTCCCAGACAGGGCACGGAGCTACTTGCACTCCTGGTTTCAGCCAGCATGGCAATTTACTGCCTCCTTGGGAAGGCTTTTATATTTTAAAACCACAACAGAGCTTTCTTTTTGCTTGAAAGGCAACCACTAGCTTAGCCACAGCGGAAGTATTTGCGGTGCCCTGGGAGATGAAAGCAGTTCAAAACCTTTTGCTTTTATTGGGCAAATTAAAAATAAACAAACAAGTCCTGTTCTTTATTTCCTTTAACTCTGCTAGTGCCCATTCCCCTCCTAGGCTTTCGAAGCATCCTTCAGAAATGCAGGGATTCGACTGAACAAGCTGGAATTAAGCCTGACATTAGAGATGGAGAAACTGAGATACAGCACTGTCAAAAGGATAAAAGCACCCAAACACCGCGCTCTGCTCGGTGCCTCACTGCTTCCCATCCCCCCACGCGTGCCACTGACTCACAGCACCCGTTGTAGCCCAGGATGTAGGATTCAAACCCCTGACGTTACTGCTGTCTGACTTGAGCCAGATCCATCTTACTTGGTTTTTGTTTGTGCTCCTCTGTCTCTCCATAACTCATGATGATCCCCACTCCCTGTGATGCTTAGTGAACAAGCAGCAAACTGTGTGTCCTCTCTCATCCCTTTATGTTAAGGCATACGATAGCAGGACCACCGATGGGACCGGACAAGTGCTCTTATGGCTGCAGAAACCATTAAAATGGTGTTCAACCCCGTCCGAATTTCACCCTCTGTGTGTATGGCAGGCACAGCCACTGCGCTTTGCAAGGCATTGGAAATGAGCTTGCGGGGAGAGCCGTGCAAGAGCAGGAGACGAGGGCTAAAAGTGGATGTTGACTTCACTCTCCCATTTGGGTGTAGGCGGTGGAGGTGGGTGGCCGCAAGCAGAGCAGAGGCGGAGGGGACAACATTTATTTCCAGCTGCACTCATGTGCAATTTCTCTCAGTGCTTAGATTTTATAGAAAACAGCAGGAGGTGGGGAGTGGGGGGAACCAAAAAGGAAAATCGCAGAGTCTTTGCAGGAAAACATGTTAAGGAAGAGGAGAAAAGTCATTATAATCATCACAGCCCTGAGACTCTGCTATTGTTACTGTGGGGTTTAAAAATATAACAAAAGCCAAGGCTATTGGGACTACATTTCTGCATTGGACACAACTGTGCACGGTGGAAATAAGGCCACTTGACTGAGAGGCACACACCAATGTGTGGTAACAAAACGATGTTAAAAAATGCTGCTTGCAGAAAGCCTGCCTCCTAATAAATTGCAAGGTTTTCTTCACTCCCAGAGATTATGTAATATGTTCTTGCTTGCTGCTGACTCATATTTTCCAAAATATATCTAGGAAGGAAAACATATGCACGTGTGTTTAAATCTGTATGTTTCCCTGTATATGTAAAAAGAAATACATACAAAGATGCACAAATGCCTGCACATGCATGCACACACATGCACATTACTGTGTGCGAGGACAAAAGGGAGGGACAGCCTGGCATCTGTTCTAAAAACACACGCTGGAGATAGATTAAACCATCACCATTTTCTGGGGCAAAACACAGCAACTGTTTAACACAGGGAGTGTAGGAGGAGAACAAGAAACCAGGAAGCTACGGGGGGAGATGGCAAAATAAGAAGCACTGGTAATGTGCTGCCTACAACCTCCAGCCAAACCTGGGCTCTGGGGACTAGACACAGTCTCATACTGAGCTTAAAATTGAGCTAGAAAAATGGCTTTTGTGACAGTTGGGGCCACTGTGACAATTTGCAAATGGCACTGGGCTGAGAGTGCCATCCCGTCTCGGGGGGGATGGCACTAGCACCTGGCTCATCAGCACCCACTCCTGCAGTGAGGTGCTGGGTGCAGTGGGGGAAGCGAGGCCAGTGCTTTCTAAATTCCATAAATCTAGGGTCTCGATCCTGTTAATGCCTGTTAATACAGTTCCCAGGCTCCAGGTATGCACTGAAGAAGGCAGGCTTCTCCTGGTTGAAGACTTACAAGGCAGCCGGTTAGTCTTAAGTATATTTGTTCCCAGCCTGCAGGTTTGTGAGGTTTAGTTTCTTTGCTCTGCACGTGTGTGTACTTTTAATTCTTCAGCAAAGACTTTTAGACGCTTCTGCAAAACCCTCGGTGTCCAGGAGATGGGATCGATCTGCTGCTGGGCATCGGATGAGAGATTCATCTACCCTGGACCAGAGGAGACTGAAAATCTATCTAGATGTCAACTCCTGATCATGAAATCAAGGCAGACTCTCTCCACCGATGACAGCCGAGTTCCCTCGCCACCCCAGCACGGGTGCCCCTGCTCGCAGTGCCTGGCAGGGGTGGGAGCTGCCCACAGCAACACCATGGCCCCAGCAAGCCCCCTCCTCACCGAGAGTGAGGTGGCTGCACCAAACAGACAACCGTCTTCCTTGCACCGTCTCCTCCTCTTGCCTGTGCATTTCGGCAAAAGCAGGAGGTGGTTCTCCAGTACAGCACTCTGTGCCCCCACAGCTCTTCTCGATGGTGTAAGACAGGGATATGTGAAGCTGCCCCTAACCCTCCTTACTTTATACATGCCCATGGAGAAGGAATAGTTTCTCTCCTTCATCCCTGTATCACACAGGTAGACACATATACACGTTCCTGTATATGGGCAAAATTAGCATTCTCTCTTTTATGCATCCAGGTTTGCATATGTGCAACACTAGAGTAATACAATTCCAATTTAATACCTGAAATTATATCAGCCAACTGCCATTTAAAGGATGCTCTTTCTTTTTTTACAGAAACTTTAAAACGTTTCATCTGAATTCAAAATCTGTTCTATAATTGTTACTTTTTAACTTAATTCTCACAGAACTTCACAAAAGACCAAACGTCCAGCGTGCCTAAAAGCCTTTGGAATAAACCTCAAAAACAAACATTAAAGATTGATCGCACTTTTCCAAGATTATACTAAAACCAACTGACACTCAACTAGATAAGGAAAAAGAGTTGCATAAAATTAATCAGCACCTTATCAAGCCAGGAAGAAAGAATTTTAGGTAACAAGCCTTCCCTAAATTTGGTATCAGAACAGAAACTTCAGTGCACAACCTATTAAGAAAACCTTGTCAGATATACTGAATACAATACAGGAAAGTGGAAGCAGCAGAAATAGCATGGGGAATATGGTTCACAGAAAACCTTTGAAAAAAAACTATTTTTCTGATAATGCCAGCAAAAGCCTGATGCCTTTTTTCAAATGGAACAATTTTACTTGACAAACTTTTCTACAGGTATGCCCAGCAAATTAGCCCACTGCTTATCAGGGTAAAAGATTGATCCTTAGGGTGTTTCTCTAAATTTATATTTGTGTAGCTGAGGCCATATTGCATTTTTTCCATTTTAAGAAGCCCCCCCTGCAGAGTTTGGATCTTCGCTACTTTCAAAATCCTTGTAGTTTGGCTGATTCCAATCCCTGCATCTTTTGAGTGTTACCTGCAACCGCTCTCACAGCCACCAGCTCTGAGCTCCCTTATAGTGGCTTAAAGACCCAGCCACTGGCACCAGGCAAAGCTTAACCCTTTAGAAAGACACTCTCAGGGCAAACACCCTGAGTACCGAGAGGGAACTGATGCGAATAAACCCGATCAGCAACATCTAGGGATTTTTACTTGATGCCTGGTGAGGCTGAGTCGGCTCTCTGGTGGCACAGGGCACATCCAGGATGTTCAGGTGCATCCCTGCCCATGTTGCAAACCTGATGACAATTATCCTCATCATTCCAGGCAGGACATAATCCACAAAGGTCACCACAGGAGGCAGGTGGGGGAGCAGAGCTGGGGACAGAGGCCACAGTCTTGAGAGGCAATAGGATAGTCAGGCATGCTGCTTTCCCCACCAGAAACAAAGCAGGAAGGACCACTCCATCTACAGTCCCCCACTGGCCCGGCGGCAAAAACGCAGACCTCCCTGGGGCGCGCCGTGGCACAGCAGCAACACGGCATGTTAGCTTAGCTTGAGAAGGAAAGGATGCTGGAGCACACACCTGCCCGTGCTTGTGGTGGGGCAGTAAGATAATCTAATAACAGTAAGTGACCTAGAAATTAACTTTGGGTTTTATCCAAAAAAAAAAAAAAAGGGGGTAGAGGGGAAAAGGACAGGCTGCCAGGTTGGGCTGCCTTACCCCATGCTGTGGCAAGGGGGTGATGCTACCTACTGAGACCATTTTACCTCTGTGGCCATAGTGCGGCCATGGCAGGGCTGCCTGCTGTCACCGGAGGGCCCATCGGGGCTACGACTGTCTGCCTTGCAAGTCCTGAGGTCAGGTCCTAGAGGAAGGCAACAGGGCTAGAGAAACAGTTCATCCCTTAGAGACTTAAACAACATCACAGAGCAAAGCGGCTTGCTTGTAGCCTCTGCTTTACTTAGCCAGAGATGCTGCCTAAAATAGAAACACAATCGTTGCCAGCAGTCTATACATTATGTTCTGTATGTCTCAGCTCATGTGAAAGAAGGGGCAGGCGCTAAACCACATGGGACCTTCCACATGGGCACAGACTTTTCTGTTCCTGGAGTCTGCTATGCTGGGAGCTCCGAAATCCCCTAAAAGAGATCCTCTACCAGATTGCAAGCAGCCCACTCCACGGCTCCCCAGCACAAGCCTGTCCCTCTGACACTTCCAAATGGCAAGGTTCAGATAAAAACATACAAGCCAGAAAGCAAGTGGCATGCCTGCCCGCCCTGCTTCACTGAGGATTAAGAGGAGGTAGCACAGCCAAGGGGGTAGAGCAACTGACAGGCCCCTGAGCTTTGCTCCTGGCTCCCGGCTCCGCTACTAACCCCCACCCACCACAGGCTGCTCTCTGACTGCCACGTGCCTCAGTTTCCCTGGCTCTGCAATGGGAGCAGGGGTAGCTCCCCAAAGTAGCAATTTTCTGTACAAATAAACCAGAGTCAGTTGAAATTCAGATCTATTTCTTTAAATACCTTCATGCAGGTGCTCCTTCACCCCCTAGGGCTCTCTAATTTGGGTGGTAAAGCTTTCAGACCTACCCAATACGTTCATCAATAGGAGAGCTCCGAGGGCTTCTTGCCCTGAGCTCAGATGTCCTAGTGAACACGTTGTCAGTGTGGTGTTTCCGACAACGCAGGAGTAATACTCTACAAAAACTAGAAATAAGCCGTTGAGGCTCCATGGTCCTTTGCTGGTGAGGAGGACAGCAGGGTTACAGACAACCTGGCCACCTATGGGCTCTTTCAGTTTAAGACTCATTTCCACTCAGGGAAGAAATTTAACCCTAACCAATAAAATAAAATAAAAAAAAAATCACGGTTCCTCCAGCAGCTCTTCCTCCAGGAGCATCTATTTTTAGGGAGAAGCATAAATCACTACAGCTTGCCGTCTACAACACTTCCAACAGGCAAAATCCAGCTACACATAGTTGGGCCAACATTGGCACACACACATTGTCCACCTGTACCGCCATACCCTTGCCGCCTGACCAGAGCAACAACGCTCTGTAGCTACAGGACACTGCAGAAAGGGAAGAAAAAGGAGTCGATCGGTCTTGGCTACACCTCGGTAATGGGTGATGTTCCTCTTCTACAACTGGGAAAGAGGAGTCACAAGGAAGCAAAGGAACATGCCCAAGGCCATATAGTAAATCAGTGGCAAAATCAGGACCCAGCAGACCCAAACTCTGCCACTGCTGTAACCCCTGAACAAACATCCTCTTCACAATAGGGCAATAATTATACAGTTATTAACATTAGGGAGTTTTCCTCAAGCTTCCTAACTTCTGGTCATTGGAGATTCCGCATATAAAGAGACAAATTCCTGCATTTTATCAAAATAGCTCTCATAACATTTCACCGAGAGATACACATTGAACACAATTATCACACCCAGTTGAGAAAGATACATACTGCGAATGCAAAATATAGACACCCCCCCTCCTCACCGACACAGATGCATTATTAACAACATATAGCACATACAGGCATAGTACATACATACATGCATGCAAGCAAGCACTGGTCACAAAGAGCACCGGATCTCCCATCACAACCAGCATTCATTAAATACAGAAATCAAAGAACGACAACAAAATGAAATGAACAATACAGAAGAGGGGTTCTATTCACAAATTAAAACAAAACAAAAAAAACTTACATGGATTTTTGGCAATTTTCCTTCAGACATTATACACAGCAGTTGGGCTGTGTACTGAATACCTGATCCAAAAAGAAATATAACCACATTATGCAAACAGATGGGGGCAGGAGTCAGGTGAACATGCAGCTCTTAACAACATTCATCTACGGGATGAGAAAGCACCTCTGCATTCCCACAGAAGGGCTTGAATCTGGGCAGATCTTCATTCACTACAAAGCATAAGCAAGTGCTGTGCTGCTGCCATCCCGGGGGAAAATCCAAATGGCAGGACAGAAAAGAGCCATCACGTCAGAGACCTCTGAGCTGTCCCGTCCCCCTTTTAACTTGTCATGTGAGGTTTAAAACAGAGGTGGGAAATATCCAGAGTGGGGGAGGAAGCCTTTAAAAAAATGAAAGGAAGCCCTCTTATTAGCCTTAATGAAAGAGCACTAAAATCACAGTGAATGCAGGACTACCAGGGATCATCCTGACACATACGCTTTTCTGAAGCATCCGAAGAGGGAGAAATGCACCCTTTCCCCATGGCAAGAAGGGTGCCTGAATCTTTAAGACGGCGGATTGCCGCTCAGGAGGAATGGACTTTTTATGGACTGTGTGAAACAGGGTTGCTATGATACAGTCAGAGGCATTTTCACGAATCCTGTGGCAAATAACATTGAATCCTGCTTAAGCAGAAAAACAGCAAGGCAGGTCTCCCATCACCCAGCCTTAGCAAATACACAGGAGCAATCACTGACAGAGATTTTATGCATTATAAATATGCTATTTGCATACAAATGAATTTTTTTTCTTTGGGGCCGTATTTTCCAGAGGGTCAGTGCTTTGATTTATTTAAAGGAATGATCCCTCTTCCCTGTACCTGGGCTTAAGCATCCCCACAAATGTGAAGAACTCAACATCCACAAACAGTGGGGGAGAGTTACATGGCCAAACTACCCCCAGGAACCCGACCGCAACAAGTCACATGCGTGACTCAAATTGTCCCACAGAGCTTAGAGAGAAGGAAAGCTCCACTACGTGTAGATATTTTACAGCGTGCAAATTACACCCCAAATTTTGCAAGCACAGTCACTTACGAGTACAGGGGGTCTACTGCAAGCGACTAGGAACTCTGTCACCCCAAAAAACTGCTAAAGCAGACTGTCATGGATTGAGCCGCTGCTGAAAAGTATGGCAAGACAGAGTTGTTTAACTAACTAATTGCCCCTGCAAACCAGGCAGTTCAAGGCTCCACTGCAGGCTTGAAAATGCAAAATTGCAGGTGCAAAACTACAAAAATGGGGTTGGGGCAGGTGGCTCAAGGCCTGTTTGAACAGGTGGCCACTGAGGACTGGGGGTTGGAAACAAGGATCAAACTAAACAAGAAGGAACCCCACCCCTTGCTCACTTTTTAGGCTTATTTCCTCTCTTTCTCCCAGAAGTCCAATGGGAAGCCTGATATAAGGGGAAAGTGTTGCTACAATAACAAAGTTTTCTGCTCCCAACTTTCATGTTCATATTGGTCTGCATAAACTTGCTTTCTTTGACTCTAGCAGCCTTTGGGAAAATAATGGGTGAGAAAGTTGTAATAAAATTACATTAATTCTCTCAAGCATGTTCCATGATGGGAAAAAATAAGCTCTAAGCGATCACTCCCTCTGTCGCTGAGCGTGCACGACACCCTCGTCCTCCCCATGCACCCCACCAGTCAGAGATCCCCCAGAAACACACAACTCCACTGATGGAACCAGAAGGGGCTCGCAGGAATTAGCAATCAGACACAGCAGCTCCCAACACATGCCGTAACATACGCCATCATGTACACGCACACCTCCCAAATATCACCCGAGAAGTACAAGCTCCGGATCAAGGAATGCACTTTGCACGCACTAGAAAACGATGTTAGGTACCAAGCATTCCTCGTAGAAATCTTATTGAAAGGTAAACCTTCACACCAGAGAGCTAACCTTGAGGAAAATAAACATTCAGACACAGTTGCATTCCGTTTTTAACTCGCTGTTTTGTTTTGGTTTTTTTTTCTCATTTTTTCCACCCATACTCCTCCAAATCACTATGTCACTTAAAACTTTCTCTGAAGGGATTATTTTGGCTGCTGTTTGATTCCCTTTCCATGGTGATCTTTGCTCACTTATTATATTTCCAGGAGATTCTGCAACCTGTAAAACTAATGACATATGATAGCTAACAGGAAAATCAAGCAAATTTGAGCTGTTTAACAACCCAAACCATCCTCAGCATCAATTTTTTTTTTTTTTTTTTTTAATAAAAAGAAGATTCACTCAGTCTCTTAAGGAGCCATTACCTCTTGCACAGCTACAAGTGAAGAGGGGAAAACCGAGCCAGCAGGCACTGGAGCACCTTTGCTGGGCTTGTATCACTGGGTCTTGGCTTTTTTACCCATTAAAATGCACTACTGCCACTGAACACTTCTTGTCAGCTTTGGGAGCTGACCGTAACCACCCTGGGACTCCAAAATTTTTTTTTCTCTTTTAGTTACAGCTAAAGCCACTTTGAAAGTGCCAGATTTGCAGCATTTAACACCATTTCCAATCATGCAACCAGCCGAAAAGAAATCAGCTCCTAAACCCAGCTATGCATTTAACTTGCAGCAGACAGACTCTCACATGGAAATAACTATACGTGTCCATCTACAAGCTCCAGCTATGTCTTTCTGAATCAGTTACGTGATTTTTTTTCCCCCCGATTAGTAGAGGACATGAGAGAAATAACAGCTGGAATTAGCACGAACTAGTTAAATTATCATGGCAATATAATTCTAGTGAACGTTAGCAAGAGATGTAAACATTTTCAAACTGTGATTTTTTTGTTGTTTTGAGCAATTCTGATTTTTTCCAGAGGGGAAAATAATATACAAAAAAAATCCTTAAGATTTCTAACAGAAACACAGTACCGAGACATATTTTCAAGAGGAAAGGCATTACTCTTTTCAGACATTCCCTTCATATTCTCTCCAAACTTCATGCACTGACACTCGAGCCCCCCCAGCCAGCTCTGCTTCCAAGCTGTAAACACTGCAATTTTGGTCTAGACATCTTTCAACAGAAGGACCTCTAACTAGTGGACACCTTTTCAGCAAGCCTATAATATACAATTTAGCACTTCATTTTCAAGAAAATCAATGCAAATAAAGTCACGCAAAACAACCCATCTCAAAATCTTGTTATCCTTGAGGTGGGCAAAGATTTTTCTTATATACATTACCAAATATTTTATATATACACACAGACACATACAAAAGAAAAGAAAGACAAAATAAAATTTTTAGAGAAATCAAAGCAAAACCAACCCCTCCGTATCTGTTGCTTTAGCAAAGAAAAACAAAGCATGCATTCCCCTTTTTCTCTTTGATCCCTCCTTCCCAATTTGCAGAAATATAAACCACATACAAACAAAAAAAAGCCCAGAAGGTTATGTTTTGGTCCCTCTCACATCTTTAAAGAAAGGAGCTAGGCTACATCAGTGTGGACGTAGAATTTGGAGGCTTTGGGGCTGAATATTGAGAAATCAAGTCAGATCATCAGAGCAACACAGATAAATAAAGTAAGTAGAATTTCTCTCCCTTTTTTTGTGGCTGAATGTTATTTTAGCAAAGATTTAATCCTTTAATAGGATTTCTCATTCCCCCCTTAAAAATGTCCAGAGCTCGATTCAATTGCACACACCACCACCTCTCACCTGGCAGCTACATGGTTACTCTCACAGACATTGCACATTAACTGCTTGCTAGAAATTTCACACAAAATGACTTATTATTAACTTGAGTCTCTATTTTAAAGGAAGCAAAATAACACAGCCAGTGCTTACCACAGAAAGATATTTTCACTCTGCTTCTGACTAAATATGTATAGCTCTATCTCGCTAGCACAGAACAATATATGAATGGATTACTATTATTCATCACATTTAAAACCCAGGCAAAAGCAGCTACACTTACAGGCATACTTAAAAGACAAGACATGACAAAAGATTTAGGGAGAGATAATATACCAACGTCATACATATCACAGCGAGGCCATGTTGAAGCTCAACGCGTTTCCCCCCTCAGTAAGAAATCTCTCTCTCTCTTTCTCTCTCTCTCTCGCGCGCCTTTCTCTCTCTCTCTCTCTCTCGCTCGTGCTCTCTTGTTGAATTGCTAGTGGTAGTAGTAGCCCCCAACAGCTCAGGAGAAAAAATCCATTTAACGAGTGCCCAGGAAGAACATGAGTATGACATTCACAAGCAATAGCACCACAATCACTGCAAAAACGACCACCGTTTGAACATCCAAGGTCATGGTGCAATGCAGAACACTGTAGTGTTCAAGATGTGGGGCTGGTAGATTTGGAGAAGTCAACCTCTGCTCTGTAAGACTGTCCATACATCCACCATGCTAGAATAGAGGAGAAAACTGTTCCTGGTTTTGGTTTTGTTCGTAATGCTTTGTGGTCTGCTTTTAGTTTATCCCCCTATCTGCTGTCTCTAGCTCATTCTGGAGCCCGCTAAGTGAAGCATCATCACAACCAGTGAGCACTTAAGATGCAAAATCCTTCCTTTAGGAAAAGAAAGCGAGCGCTGTCTGCAAGCTTCTCTCTCTCTCTCTTCCCCCCTCTCTCTCCCGGTCTCTCTCTTGCTGGCTGGCTTGCTTTTTAATTCGTCAAGCCAGTGCAGATAAGAAGCCTGTGTGAGTGTGACAGCTCTGCAAGCTGCTGCGGCTGCATCTCTCAGTGCGAGGCGGACCCTTTCGCATACTAATCAGCTCCAGTGACCAGGCAGCGATGGGATCCTGGCTGTCAGTCAAACGCAAAAGGAAGCGCTGGCTCCATAAATACGCGAGTCTTCCGCCTGCCGTGACAGGGAGCGCCATGCAGGCATGTTTTTCCCCTCTACTTTTGCGGCAGTTCGGAAAACAGAGCTGTGCGGCGGGCTGGGAAGCCGGTGGCGTGGTCGGATGCAAATGCTGAGCTCCAGGAAGGCGTCTCTGGGCTTTCTGTGCAACGCAGATCCTGTTCCTCACTGCCTTTGTACGGCGGGGACACGTCTGCCCCGTCTGTACCGCCTGCGCTAAGCTTCGGATGGAAAATATTAAACGCCAGCAAAAAGAGCCAGTGCTGCTAGGAGCCTGCTCAGACCAGGTAGGGGAGCAGGAAAAAGAGCGGGGAAGATAAGCAGCCAAAATAACAAAAAGGGAACCCTTGGTAACTTGGAAATTCATTGTGAGCCTGTAATGTGGGAATGTTGTACGGGGAAATCACTTTTTAGCTCTGTACAATGCTATGCACATCATCCCACCACAAATCTATTGCATAGCCTCTCTTCTCAGCGCTACATTGGGTTTCTCCATGCTAAGAGTTAAACTGAATTCTGATTCTACAGATAGAGATGTATAAAAGGGGGGTGGGGGGAAAGACAGGATGGGGGATCTTTATTCTTTCTACAGCAGCCAGAAAAGCTCATTCCTACATTAAATTCACATACACACTCAGGGTTTATGGTCCAGGTGCCAGTTGCTGTCCTAAATCTCATTCTTAGATCCCAGAACCAGCAGTTACCTTAAAGAGGCATCACATACACATACAAAAAGATGCGCTCAGCTGGAAAAAGCAAATGATTTTACAAAGACAAATACAGAAACGTTGCCAATGCATATGCATTACACACTAAAATGTGCATATGAGGGCTGATCATCAGCACCTTCCAGGAAACTGGGTCCTTTGAATGTACCTGGGACGTTTGCACACAGACACTAAGGCCAACATGCACCAAACAAGCACTTATTTTGTTCTCCAGTAGCAAACAACAAGAGTTCAGGAGGACTTTAATGTTTAAACCTGAACAGACAGGGCAAGGAGTCAGCTTGCACCAACGAGAGGCCTTTCTTCCCATCGCAGCATCCTTCCAGGGCAGATATTTTTTGTCACCAGAATTTGGGGAAGGGACAGGTGGGAATTATGCTCCCACCCCACCTTACCATTCAAATCAATACTAAACCCAGCTGTTTACTGCAAGGTTTATTTTATTTTTCTTCCTTTGCTATTTGGGTTGCCAGAGAGCTCCCTCAAAAGAGCAGGCTTTTTCTATATCCACCCCCAAACAGCATCAAAGGAGAGAGCACATCAGGTGGGCGAGGACTGAGTCTCTACAGTGCCCTCCCTCCTGGGCCTCCACTGAGACTCAGCGGTTTGTGCAAGGCCAACACTTGTCCAACGCACCATCCTCCTCATTTCTGACCAGCTTTGTAGCCTGTGTGGGCCTTGATGCATTTGCAGACACAGAGGGTGCGTTGTGTTGAGCAGCATTAGAAATAAGAACAGTTTGGGTTAATCAGGTGGTTTCTTTTCCTCTCATTTTTCTCTTGTGTGCTAACTAAAAGCCAGAGGCTGTCTCCAGCAACTGAGACCCCCTGCTCTGTTCAAGCAGAGAATTTCTCATTCAGGAGGACAGTGAAAGCAATTTTTCACCTGCATATTTACAAGAAGCTGCTTTAAACCTGCCCCAGGCAGGCACAGCCCGGCTGCCCCATTAGCACACATGCCAGGCTGTGCCCAGGTGATGGATCTGCCTGATCACCGGCTTCCAGACCTGCATTTCCTATCAAGTATGCATTTTTAGGATAGTCAGTCTGATGCAATTTTAGACTAATCAGAATAGCAAACATATAATACATGTGGAGTATTTATTATTGTTACCATCCTTTCCCAAAACAATACAGGCAATTTTCCAAAACCCAAGCCTGAACTCCCACAAACATCCAGGAAATCCCACTTTCAGTGTCAGTAAAAAAAGTGACCTCTCCAAAACATACAATGGGCCCAAATTTAGAGGCGTCTTTATGGCCAGCTAATCTTTTCCTCTAAACTGCAATGAGCCCAGAGGGAGCCTGGGTCTAGACCCCAGCCTCAGACTCAGCCTTACTTTTACAGGAAGCACAGTGGAGATTTTCTACCTCTCCACAGCAGCCCCGAGGGCCAGCAGACACCTCCACAGACACAGCCCATCCCTCGCCTTGTCCTGTGCTGTTTGTGTCCTCTCAATACCAAGAATGGGAAGCGACCGGCAGGGTTTCAAGGCAGACTCCTCCATGCCTTTGCATATAGATGGGGGAGCAAAAATTGGGCAGGTAGAAGCAGCAGAGGCCTAAGAAGTATCCAGAAAAAAGGTGCAGTAGCTATCACACATGCTCAATAGCTACTTCCGTAGCTGAAAAAGAGGATTTCATTACGAGCATTGCGCCTGGCAGGTCTCAGGCAGTCATTCTGCAAAAGCTGAGCCAGTCACAGCACAGGGGAGGGCAGAGATTATAAATAGAGGCAATGAAGCCAGCCCCCTGCCTGTAACTGCCTGCCAGCTGCAGGCAGGAGGTCCCCCACTATCCCGCTCACCACGTACAGCTTGTGCGTCATGAGCAGCTGCAGATCGCAGGGCGATAGCTGTGGAGACCCCACTGCCGTCCTCCCTGGCTGGAGGTGCTGACAAAGAGGCGTGCAGTGCTGATGCAGCCCGGGGGGCTCCGGCCACGGCATCCGTCCTCCCCAGGTCACGCTCCAAAGCAAACGCCCCAAATGATCAGGCGGGAAAGCAGCGGGTGCCTCAACGCGTACAGATGCAAATACTGGGCTCCAGTGAAAGCTTTGTGTGTAACAGCTACCAAGAGCGATCAGCACAAACGGATTTACTGCATAGAAGCTTCTATTTAAATTATATTCACAGTATTCCCAATAGTACTTGCTGCTTTATATAATTTCCCATGCCTTCTGCGTGTACCAAAGGTTAATTTTACTATGAAAATGGATGATACTTTCTCTTAGAAGCCTTACTGAAAAAGAACACCTACACATCAGGGGTCTATATAAAACCACCACCAAGTTTAACTTCATGTAATGCTTTCTGAAAAGTTTCTGTATTAAGCTAAACTGAGGAACAAGAAGAAAAGATTTTTAACAGTTATATAAAATACCACCTCCCCTTACAGCACAGTACCTGCCCTGACACTACAGTAGCTTTCAGAAGCACAATTTGTAATGCAAGATCAGCAATGGCTTCTTCTGTATGAGAAAGAAGTTTTGAACTTCAGTACCTCTCCACCAGGCTTATCCAATTAAAGAACGAGCCAGGGCTTCCACTAAAACATCACATACACACATCTATACATATACATAAATCTGTATATACACATAGGGGGAGAGAGAGAGAGAGAGAGTATTCTGGACTCCCAAATAACAGACAAATCAGAGGGGCCCCTATAACAACATTAATTACAATAAGATAATTTTGAGGCAAGCCTCTGAAGCAGATGATGCCAAGTCTTCAATGTATTACGCACATAAGGACTGGGCTCAGCCATGTGACCATGACTCCCTCCAATGGATGTCTCTAGCAATTAGCACAACCCACTACCTCCAGCTAAACAAATATAGCTCTAACTCAGAAGCCAGGATTTATAATTTAAATGTTTAAAGGCCCTATATTCCACTCCCACTGACAGGTACACTGTCTCCGCATGAGCTGGCAGCATAGTCCAGGGGCGTGCGGCAGTACAGGGTTTCAGCTCCAGTTCCCTGTTCTGCTGTAGACCCCCCATGCAGATTAACAACCTCCACCGCAGCAATCCCTTGGACATACAGATGCATCTATGTTTTCCTAACACATCAGCTCCATCTTCCATTAACTGTAAAAATGAAGCACTCAAACTCATAACCTCAGCACAGACTCCGTGAATTCTCTTAACGCCGCTGTAGGAAGCAGTGCGGCTGAGCTTTGGGATTTGGCATGAGGACTCCAACTCTGCCAGGCCAGGGAAAGCTGCTCATCAGTTGGCCAAAGAAGATAAATCTTTTGGTGAATTTGGGGAAGTTTCAAACAAATTCCGAGGTGGCTCATGATTCTGAGTGGGAATAAAACTATGGTCGTGTTGGACTGGACTGGATGAAACCCATGGCCTAGGGAAAATGGCCGCCGGCAACTGTCAGTCCTGAAGCACTTTGGTGCTTTTTTATTCCCCCTTTAAGCACAAGCCCCATCTCAGACCGATATGGCACCAGGAGAGAAGTTTAAATTGAATTAATACTGCCCCCAAAAGGAACAAACAGCAATGGTACCCAGGGACGCACGGGCAGGAGACAGGCAACTGCTCTTCCATTCGCAGTCTCCTTTGCTGGCACTTACTGACTACTGCCTGCAACATCAGACAGCAGTGTGGGGTTTGAGTCATAGACCTCATTACAGATTATGAGAAGACCATCAAATTAATTATTTTTTTCTAAATCTAGCCAGGAATTAAGCTCAGGGTTTCAGAGATTAAAGGCCAGTGGGATTATGATTTGCTCAGTTTCCGAAAAGGAGGATTTTCTTAAACTGGGAGTTGCCTCTTTCTCCTTTCTCTTCACAGTATTTCTGACACAAGAGCTCTCTTCGCCTATCCTTCGGCCAGATGGGAGGCACCAGCCTACAAGCTGCAGAGCTGCTGTGAAGGGTAGTTTTTGCCTCAAGAATCTCCATAATCTTGTATGTTTATGGCCTGGCTTCATGGGAAGCTTTGAAAATCCCCAAATGCCTAAAACTCTTTACCCAAACCTAGGAGTGTGCAAAATGGAGGAATATCTGTAAAGACTCGGACTCAGGGGGCTGATTTTGGCAGTTAAAAATTACCTTTCCAGTCACCCACTGTTCCTTGCCTGTCCATTCCATCTTTCAAATGCAAAGCTTCCTCACTGTCCACGTGAATCTAGGACTTTCTTCCAGTAACTTCCTCTACTTCTTTCTTTTGTCCTTCTTCCTTTTCCTTGCTCTACACATCTCCCTTAGCAGCTTTTATTTCACCCTCTGCCCCAGCCCTTACTCCCACAGCAGCTCAAATGTCCTCTACCAGAGAGACAAACAAGAAAACAAAGCGGTGGGGTGGCTGGAACAAGCACAGCTTCCTCCAGCATCTTCCACATTAACTAAACACCACGTCTTAGCAAATTCACAGCACAGCTAGACGAGCAAATGATTCATTTACAGAACTAATATAAAATACAGTTACAGAAAGGCAAAGGGGAAAGGAGAGGTGGGCAAGGATAAGATGATGATGCCAAAAGCTGGTGAGGCATAAATATACTTCAGAGGAAGAACTGCATAAGAAAAGGCTGAGTTGAGAGCCTGCAAAGCAGTGAAATGGGAGAGAAGGTAGATTGGGAAGAGAGCAGAGCAAGACCCCATGAAGCAAGCTGCTCTTGCAGCAAGACTAAGAGTGCTGGAAAAGAGCATAAATTAAGTTTTTAAGCCCACTTTTGCAATGTTTAGAGAACAGAGGACACTGCTGGACATTGAGTTTGCCGCACTGCTTAAACCTGCAGGACCAGCAGCTCAGAGGCTGCAGGGACGAAACTGAACATGTCTGGGTCACTGCTCTAAGTATTCCATGAAAAGGAAAAATGAGAATTTCACCAAAAGATAGGAAGCATCACACTGACCTCCACAGCTTGACCCTTGGTAGACGTACTGTATACGAAGACACATAGAGCTCAGGCAAGCTGTAGTAGATGAACTCTTCCCCATTCTTCACCAGTTCTAATTTTATCTCAGAAAGCAACAAGTGATACACAACAGAATTATGTCCCTAGTGTAGAGACTGATTTATTTATAACCATTTCATTTAATGCTAACAGCCAGACAACAATCAAAGGCAGGCCAGGGAGGTTGCAACATTGTGCACCAACCCTGGTTAACCACCCTCTTGAAAACTAACCATGTTCCAGATGAACAGGTCTCAAACCCTTGAACGAAGGGCAGTAGTGACATGTCAGACACTAACCAAGGCTGGCCTTGGACCACATCTGGAGACCTCAATTAATCCTGGTTCCTTCTACAAACAGAGCCACCATCTCAGCAGATGGTGCTCTCTCCTCTGTCGAAGAATTAAAGCACTCGCATGATGCTGTGAAGGGGGAAATAAAGCCAAAGCCTTGTCACTGTTGTCTTACAAGGTGCCCAGATGCTTCTTCCAGAGCACCCTAACCAGGTGTCATCTAGCAAGGCTTAGTGTGTCCCTGCTAACATCCTGCCCTCAGCTGCTCTGCTGTGCCACACATACACAACTCTAAGGCTCTAGCCCAGCACTGGCTGCACTACAACAGGGAGTGATGTACTGATCTAATCAGTTTTCATAGCTTTTGTAACACTATACAAATCATGCTGAAATGGCATGGAGTGCGAGCCTGTCTGGGGGGCTGATTCCGTTGTGCTTGTCTGGATTGAAGCGAGAACAACCAAACTTCTATTTTTAAGTTTATTTGAACTTAAAGCATTAAGACAGACTAAAATCTCATGCCCCTGGCAATCATGTTGCAAGTACTTTCTCTTCTCCTTGCATCTGCTCCACACCCCAGCCTGTACTCTAGAAGCATCTTCAGACTTGGAATTTTGAAAAAGAAAAGAAAAAGAAAAAAACCTCAAATCCAGCAGAAATCAGATGTGGTAACACCAATTACCCTGGTCACAGAGACAGACTTCAGGGACCAAGCAAGGTCAGTTTAAAAGGACCCATCAAATTCAGGTGTTCATTTTAACCTTACGTAAGCTCTCTTTTGTCTAAAAACAAACAAACAAAAAAAAACCCAAACCCAAAAAATTGGCCTAAAAGAATACATAGACATTTACTTCTAAATTTTACTTCTCAATTTTACTTCTCAGGCTTGAGAGGGCTTGTGGTTGAGCCTGGAAACAAGGTAATAGACATTTACATAGAGGTAACAGACATTTACATAGACATTTACTTCTTAATTTTACTTCTCAGGGCTTGCAGTTGAGCCTGGAAACAAGGTCAAAAAAGCAAAGCCCAAACTGCAGAAAAATCCAAGACAAGTCCCTTCCTTCCACTGCTCCCTCCAGGCACTCTTACAGGAACTCTGGTGCTTCTGCTCTCACTTCTGACATTAAATTGCACAGATCTTCACATCAACACATGTCTGGACAAAGTGGCAAGTGAAAAAAAAAAAAAATGATCACCCACTAGAAACTACCTTACTAAACCCAGGGTCAGTGTTCCCAGTGTGCTCCCTGAGAAATACAGCTGCACAGACACAAAGATGATAAAGCTTTTTGCCATGAAAATCCAAGGGTGTATTTCCGCTTTGCCACAACACAGGAAGGTCCTTTGAAATCCAATGCATCACATTTCCTATGCAGTTAAAAAGCAAATCTAATATTTTCATCTGCTTAAGCCTGCGGAGGTCCAGCAATTAGCAATGCAAGAGAGATGCCAGGCAGAATGGAAACAGCGTGATCCATGATGCACATACTAAACAGCAATGTCAGAAACTACACAGAGGAAAAATCAGAAAATAAGAAAAAGTTTTGGGTTCTGCTTTGTGCCTTTATTGACTGACCGTGCAGAACGCGTGGGTTTAATGAGCAGTTCTCCTGCACAAGGACTCTCGTCCCTCTACCAAACAGATTACAATCAGCTCTGCTTATGGGCATGGTCAAATCAGGCCCTGCCCTGGTGCACCCCGTGAGAAATACAAAGGCTTATGAATTTGAAAGCCTTGATGCAGTACACTCCTCGGGACTTGTTATTCAACTTCTTACTGCTGCTCCATCAGCCCGAGCTTCCGCTGAGGGAAACAGGAAATTATCCACCATGTCTGTATCGGGAAAGCAGAGCCCAGGCACAGTCCCATGTTACGGACAGTCACGACACATCGCTATGGCAGATGGGAGCAGAAGCCACAGCCCTGCTTCATGCAAAAAGATCAGGATGGAAAGAAATCGCCTGCAGCTCCTTGCAGCCCTCCTGATACCCCTTCTGCGATACTGCTGGCTTTGGCTTCCCTCGATTTCTCCTTGTCAAGGTATTGAGTAAAGAAAAAATCATCTTATTAAGAAGCTGACCCATGGGTTTCATGTTCTTCACACAAATTAACCTAGAGACTTAGATGTATTTCATATAAATCATTTTCTGTCCCTCTCTCTGCCTCCCAAAAAAAGGAGAGGGAACAGCCTATTCAATCTGGCCCTCTCTTAATGAAGAAAACTATGCAAGACAACCTAATGAAGTAGGAATTCCAGCTGGATATCAGTAGATGTATGAATAGAACATGAAATGCTCATTTATATCAGCAATAATATCCGCATTAAAAAGGAAAAAGAAGTTTATAGCTTTTTTCTTCCCCCCCCTTTTTTTTTCTTTCTGCAAATCAGGCAAATGAATGCCAATAGGCCTTCATTTCTTATTCCACCCTGGCACAGTGGGATCGCTTGCAGTGAGAGCTAGCACAGGCTGCGGTCCCCATCTGATGCCATACAACAGCCTTCCAAGAACGACCAGCGTTGCCCTCCTACCGACTGCTCATGACAATGTGTGACTGCAGTGAGCCAAAGGGACACTCGCTGTGCGGGATCAGACAGACAAACCTGCCTGCTGGAGGACACGGGTTAAACGCAACGGGCACAGAAAAGAACCTGGTGTTGCACTGGCTTCTTCAAGAAGCACAAATTGCACTTCTGCATCATTAATCAGCAACGCCAACAAAGAAATTCAATGGGACAGAGCTGAGGTTTGCTGTGCTATACAAAACATGGCATTTCAGGAGTTCTGAGCACTTCAACGTGCAACCTGAAAACAACTACAGCAGAGAAGGTGCGGTGTAATTTACTGCATGCCCAACAATATCTTGGGTTAAATCCAAGGAATTCTGTAGCATGGCAGAGCTGGGGAGACAGAAGTTGGGATCCCCTCTGAACAGAGCACGTCTGCACGTATATACACCTCTTTGGGTTCAGTGGGAGATCACTAGAGCTCCGGACCAGCAACTGGACTTTACTCTCCTTACCCACACCCTCCTACTAGACCACATTAGAGATTTCACAGCCTGAAATTGGCTTCCAGATATGACATTCCTGCCATTCTCTAACAATACTCATCTTTCCTTTCCCTGCCCACATTACATAATACGCAACTTTATTTATTTTTTCATAAGATGTATTTTCATAACAATAGAAACTATTGGAGACCAAGATAACTTGATGAATTTTTCCTATTATCTAAAAGCTTAGTCACTCAAGGAATTAGTCATGTTCAAAATAACAGCCAGGCTCAAAGAGATTCAGAGCAACCGTTCTGGAGCAGAAGCAGCTAATGTCAAATACATTAAGATGTTAGCTTGAAGCATTTCAGAGATTTTTCAAGAAGTGTTTAAAAAAAGAAAAACCCTTTGACTAGATACAAGGAAACCAGGTTCTCAGCAGTTAAAAAAAACATTGCAGTTTACAAAGCCTGCTGTGTTCAAACAGCAAAACCCCGAACACAGGAGGGACAGATGGACTTTGTGACCACACGGTGTGTGTGGTCTCCCAGCAAGTACATCCTGCTCGATGCTCTACAAAACACTGCTTCGTATGTCTATGGCACCCTCCAAGCAATGGTCTCACTGGGTTTTCCAGACATCGTTGATGAATCATCAGGACGTATCTCAGGACACAGAGAAGCTATTGGCATGTCTGTTATCCAGCAGGTAGGAACTGGGGCACAGAGGTTTGTGCATGGGACTAGAGCCAGACCCCCTCCTAGCCACTCTTGGGATTGACACAAGGGCAGTCATCAGCATATGTCAGCTATTTACGCAAATATTTTTATTTACCATAACATAAACTCTTTCTTAACCTGGGCATTTATTGTGTACTCTTATAGCAATGCTAGTAGGAGGCTATAACTGAAAGATTAAAGCAGCCCCAAACTGGGACTGAAATGGAAAACAGAACAGAAACTTTGTAGGTGAGAAAAATCCCACAAAAAAATGCATTTGGTGGGACTGAGTTAAGGCTTTGGGAGCTCTATGGCACTGCAGCAGACACAAAATTCTCCAGTGCGTGCAGAGCTCATTCAACCCAAGTATCAACCTCCAGTAACAACAGATCCCAGGATGAACAGGAACAAACTTCAAATAAGGCACTCTTCCATGGAAAAAGACCCTTCTTGCTAAGGCTGCGGGGTACGGAGATGACAGACCTAACAGCATCCTCTGCAGGACACCGCTGCTTCCCCGGGTGCTTCACTGCGACGTGCTAAATCAGCAGCAAGTCAAGTGCTCTCTGTTCCCTTTGATCTCTGTGGGACTTCAGGCTGCTCTGGGCCTCTTAAGTCCCATTTTTCCCTAACGCCTGGATACTGCAAGATCCTTTTTCCATCCCATCCTGGCCTGGCTTCTCTCCACCAAATGCATTTGCTTACCCAGACTTTCAAAAATGAAAATCAGACCAAAACTGCTTTCTTCCTCTTTTTTCCCAACTTCACATTGAGCTTCTTAGGATTATGGAGTGCAAAGAGTCTTGTACGTTAAGCACTCCATGATTTGCAGACTGACAAGTGGAGAAGAATCAGTAAGGAAAAAATGTAAAAAAGCTTCTGCCTTCTCAACTGCCCTGCTCATGAGTATCTCCACCACTTGCAGCATTTGGCCCTTTAATTCACTGAATTCCTTTTCAACACATTTTAAGTTGTGATGATTTACAATAGCTTACTTTTTGTTTATGACAGAAATGTAAAATATCAACAACAGATTGATTTTAAATATTTGAACAACATGCACTGTAAAAATATGGCTATATATGCCAGTAAAAAAAAAAAAAACCAACAAAAAAAACCCCACACCACACAAACCACACAAACCAAAACTGGGACTCTGTATCTATTGAAGTTAATGGCTGAACTCACTTTGAGTTTCACAGGCACAACAGCAAGCCCAGAATTAGACCCTACGTGAGGAAATACCAAGGAAGATGCATGCTTGTCTTTCCTGTAGGACAGCCAAAGGCTTGGGGAAAAACTCTGCCATTGTCAGATAAAAAACTATTCCAGAAAAGCCTGTATTATGGCGTGATTTAAACCAACTCATTTGATTATCATGCCAGATCAATATTCTCTGTGAAGAATGCCTAACCAAATAATCATCGTACTTACAATGTCGATCAGATGTGTAGATTATTCTCATCACTACCAATGACAATTAGTTTTATCTTTCTGGGTTAGAAACAGATACTAGCAGAGTTTAGCAACTTAGTGCCAATGAAGCATGTAAAATACCCTCATGGGATGCTAGCATAATTGGCAAAAGATTAATTTGTTTAAAAAACGGAAAACAGCACATGCAAAGGAGGAAAAAAAAGAAGCCCCGACAGCTTAATATTACGGAATAATAGCTAGGTTTAAGGGGCTGATTTAGAAATAAAGAGCCACCTGACATGAGAACAAAAGGTACTATCAGTTGTAAAGTATTAGTGACATGCTTCTTAGAGATGACTAACTCTGAAAGAGAGCAGGTCTGATTCTTTAACCCAGCCCAGTGCTGAGAACGATAGAAAACAGCACTTTCAACAAATCAGTGCTGTGCAGAACTTCTGAGAAATCAGTCTAAAATCCAGGTTTAGACCAATGTGCCTGAGCAGAACAAAGTCCAAGGATGCTATCCAAAAAAAAAAAAAAAGACAGCTGAAAATCCATATTGGAGGCTCAGTGCTCATGAAAACTGGTCCAGCGTTGCTCTAGATGAAAGGCTAAGGTTTGTCACCGTATGGTAGGCAGCTTAATGAGTGTGAATGGATCGGCCAAACTTTGCTTAGGAGTAAACTGAGCCATTTTATATTTCTGTAGCACATTTTAGCCAGTAGACTGAGATGGTAATATTCACACTGACTTGCTGACATGCAGCTACTTCTGGTGTGGAATAACTCATTTGTTTAGCAGAGTACACCAATATGATCCAGCATTTTAAATACTAAAAATTAAAGTAACTTACCAAGGGGAACAGCAGGCAAAATCTGCATTAGACAGAATACAGCTATCTGCATTGGCATTTGGCCAGGACATCTGGACCAATATTCCTTGTCTTACAAAAAGAGAGCAGAATTTGTATGGACTGAGTATTGCCAGGACCTTGGCTTCGCAGCACAGCCATAAGAGTGCTCCCAGCAGCCCAGCACCTCCATGCACAGGAGCACTGGTCGCCCACTGAATTCCTTGGACCATAGCCACCCATCCCTGGGCACCAGGCTCCTCGCTCACAAGCGATTGCAAAGATCGCTGCTGGATTTATCTTATTTGGTTCAGCTTTGCTTTGTTGTTTTGTAATAATTTTGTACCTTATTTTCAGATTATCTAGAGATACATGGAGTATCTTCCAATACCGCTAAGGTTGTTAAACTGCTGTATAAAACAGAGAAACCACAACCCTCTCTTTCATTTTTCCCTTATTAGAAGGAGCAATGTTGGGAAATTCCTAGGTAGAACCTGCTTCAAAATTAGTCACTGAAGTTTCACTTCCCCCCTCCAAATATTTTAAATTACAGGCTATTCAGCAATGACTATTTCTCTCCAAGAGAAGGCAAAGATTAGACTAATCAGAAGAAAATAACAAAAGTCTCCCCGATTGCCAGCAGCAAGAAAGGAAGCTGGAAAGATAAGAGGGTGAGAAAGTGTCAAGTCTTGTACTATGTCAATTAGAAAAGCAGTTTGCCCTGCACCACATCCGCTCCCCACCAGAGCTCAGCAGTCACCCGGGAGGAAAGGAAAAAGGATGAAAGAGCCACATCCAGGCTTTTTCTTTCAGCATAGTAATCTCTGAAAATGTAAATTGGCGAATGGGTGAAAGGCAATTTGTGTTGCTTAGGCACCGGCGGGGAGGGGAAAAGTGCTACGCTGGCGTGCATGCGGGGAGGTGCGGGGACAGGGTGGCAGAGGGGAAGGAAAAGCCTGGACGCTCAGAGGGTGGGAGGAGGCAGCAAACCCCCTAAACTGTTGCTGGGTGGTAGACCAGCCTTAAACAGGACCCTCAACAAATTTGCTATCTGCCACAAGCTGCTGTCTACACCCCCACATTACACTTCCAGCACTGGCTTCAGAGTCTTTCAGAAGCATAAACCGTTAATCTCCTGTTTGTATAAGTATCTTAGAGGGGATGGAAGGCAGGAGCAAACTGCACAGGGTGTCACAGAGCTGGCGGCCAGGCATCAGAAGAGAATGGGCAGCAATTTCTGCGTTGGCTCCAAAATCATCCCGGCTGCCCGTAACATCTGCTGGGTGCTCCCAACAGAGCCAAAACACAGGGGCTGAGCCAGGTGATGCCAGCCACTGGGAGCAGGTCCATGCCACGGGACCAGCCCGTAGGGATGGCCCGAGGCTCCCCACAGAATGGAAAACGCCCAGGGAAGGGCGAAACAAAAAAACAACCTGCAAAACCCAGCCCAGAGCAGAAAGGAGAAAGCAGAGGGAAAATGCCATTGCAAAGCAAAGCTGTACGAGGAGGGAGAGCTGGGGGGGAGGAGGAGAAGGAGTATCTCAGTAACAATGGCATCTCTTCACGGGGAAGTTTCTGAATGAGAAACAGGGACCCTTGCTGAAATGGGGGAACTTCCCCGCTTTCCCTCTTGGCAGATACAGCCCCTCACAGCTGTACTCCAGACACAAGGAGGGCATCTGCAAACTGACAGTAATTTTTTTTTTATTAAGCAGAGCTGTCACTGTTTAAACTGCTTTCCTGAAGCCTCTGCACTTCAGAGGAGTGTTTTACAGTCTGATGCAAGCAAAGGCAGGGACGCTCCGGCTCAGCAGCACATTCAGGCTCCCCCCCAGCACCACAACTCATCATCCACAGAAGGGGCAGATCTGACAGGTCCCAGTGGCAGCAACGCTGCCGACAGCCAGCATCCCCGTTTCAGTACTCCTTCCAGTCCTCTCCCCTAGCTGTTACAGCACACATCCCACATGCGAGCACCTGGAAAATCCTATCCTTTGCTTTCCCCCACAAACCGCCCCCTGCCTAGTTCACCCTACTGAAACCCACTTCCCCAGCTCCTGGCAAGCACCGCTCCCCCCCTCCCACGCCCCAACGCATGCACACCCTCCTTCCTTTCTTTTAATTTCTTCTTTTGCTCAGCAGTTTGGGAATGCAGAGTCCATAAAATGGCTACAGAGTGATCAATGGTATCAAGGACAGGGAGTAAAGGAGGAGTCAGGAGATAGGACGGAGGCTTATTTCCCCATCAAAGTACTGCAATAAGAGGAAAAGAGAAAGACATAGCTACCTGAACTCACCATTCCTGATCCATCCCTTAGCCACTGCATCTTGCTTCTGATGATGTCCTTATTATCAGGGAGGGGAAGAAAAAAAAAAAAAATCCCTACTGCCTGGCGAGAGCTGGCAGAAAAAAAAAGAAGCCCCCCACCCCCACCCTAGCCTAGAGCTTTCAGTCAGACATCCCTCAGCCCGGCAATCCCGTGCCTGTCAAGAGCACATTATTAGCAGCCTCCTCACTACCTGGGATTGTAGTTATTTATTTCAGTCACAGACCGAGGGATTTGAGGGGAGGGGGATGTCCTTTTTTTCCCTTGCCATGCTTTGAAACTCTGTGGGGGGGTGAGTGGAGGGCAGGGAGGGGGGACCTATGAGAACTTCAGGAGGGTCCCCGCAGGCACTCAGCACCCTTGCCCTCCTGCTGGTAGCTGGTCACTCTTGCCCCCGGCACTACGGGACTCCCAGATCTGCAGAGCCAGCACATGCCTCCACGCTCAGCAAGGGGCTGGGGATTTTGCTGACGTTTGAAGGGCAGTAAGTTCTCACTCTGCTCTCCGCATGCAGGGTAAGTCCCCTTCGCACCAAAACAAAACCTCCCAGCTCAGAAAAGTGCCACACCTGCCCAGGGTTATCCTCCCCCTGACACTTGCACTCTGCTCCCCGCTAAAGGTTTTAATCCCCCTGCTCACTCCCCTTGCTTCTTCCAGACTTTCTGGCCAGAGCAAGGAAACGACAGCCCCCCACACAGTTAGAAAAGACAAGACACTCTTTAAATGTTCATCATCAATACGGCCACCCACCATGCCGGGGTAGATGAAATCAGTCCGTCTGGCGCTGGTTAGGAGAGGCGGCAATAGCATACAGGATGTGCACAGCCAACTGGAAACAGGACTGAATCTTCCCAGTTCCTCCAGCTGGGACACATATGTCGACATGGTTCTCCCCATTTTATGGAGGAGACACGGAGATCGAAAGGAGTGGGCCAAGGCCACTCAAAGAGGCTGCTGCGCTGCCACTGCAACCCTCAGCCCGTCCTCCTGGAGCTGACTGCCTGCAGGAAGGGGCAGCCCATCGCAAGGGCTGACACACACCTGAATACAGTCAAAATACCCCACCAATATTCTCAATATCTCCTCTTTGGCAGCTGATGAAGCCTGCAGCTTGCTTCAGAGGCAGGAGGGGGCAGGCACAAATTGTGGAGACAATCTGGGAAATGGCTGACATCCTGCTCTGGGTACAGAAGCCCACAGCTAGGACATAAATACACTGGCTATGCTGGATATACTGGATCCATATACAAGGTATACTGCAAAACCTGTAGAGAAGCTATAATCTCCTCTATTACATTTGCAGAGGATTTAGGGTTGTGTTTGAATGGGTTTTTTTTTCTATGCACTCCTGTCTCAAGGGCAGAAGGGCATTTGAATCTCCTGCTCCTGACCTCTGGAGGAGTCAACATTTTTCCTGCAGCTGGAGATTTTGAGTCAGGAGACAACACACAGCTCCTCGTGACTGCCACTTTCTGCTACTCCTGCGCCATTCAGCAGGATGCATGAGGGATCACAGCCTAGGTGTTTTCATTTATTTATTTAAATAGGACAGAACAAAAGTACAGGCAAGAGCAAAAGGATGCTGCCCAGCATCTTTGCATCACTTGGGCCGTATGTAGCCTGCTCTAGTTACATCAAGCCATATTCCATCACCGTTTATACAGGCACTGACAGCCATCATTATACCCGGAGATGGCCAACAAAAAGTCAGGAGGCAAACATTTACAGATGTCCAAATTCTGGAATTCTGCCTAGGCTTCCAATGCTAAGTGACAGAAATGCCAGGTAAGTTACCTACATCCAAAGGAGGACTCTGGTCCGAAAATCCCGTCTCTGAAAACTGTTCTGAAACACGTGTATTGTCAATCTGGGTCTGCTCCCCACCCTCCTCACCAGGGAGAGCCCAGTCTCCTACCCCATGATACAGTGATGGCCATGTCTTTGTGCAGCCCTGGTTTTCACAGAACTCATTGGTACATCATCTGTTTGGGATGTCAGTCAGATCCAGTGCAACTTCACAAACTGATTCAGAAGCTGTAGGAGTTGGAAGAGCTGGGATAGAAGAACTGACAGACAGACATCCTGAATACATGGGCATTGTTTCCTTCAGAAAATTGGACTACAATTAAAAGCAATTATCAGGTTATCTGTAATTGAAGGGTAAATGTTTTTTTTATGAGGAAATATGAGAGATTTGCATTACTGTCAACAAGACAGACCCTCTTAAGCACAAGATCATATTTTAACGCACTGCGTCATTCCAGTAACTCCACTAACTTCAGTCAAAGTTACACCCATCTGAACCTTGGCAGTGCAAATGGAGGGAGTTGTCTGGCACATCCCACCCCATTGCTCTAATTGGTAAAGTGGATCTGGAGGAGGAGGAGGAGAATTTTTGTTGAGGCTTGTTAACGCACAGGCAGAAATTATACCGATTTGTCTCCTCCTGCTGTCAGCTGTTGATTAGGCCTGTCAATGAGGCTAATATTTCACTGTTTCACTTCCTATCTCGTTTACACTAAGCTGATTTGAGAAGTAAAGCAAAGGTTGCCATACTAATTCTTGCTCCCTGCAAAGGTGACAAAAGGCAGCAAGGACCAGAGATTAGCCAAATCCCTGAATCAGCATCAGTCTGCACATAAATCCAATCTTGCCCAGATCAGTGGGGCAGTGATTCTCTCTGGCACATGCAGTCTCAGAAAGAACCCAGCTGTATTTCCCCTGCCAAGAAAATGCACCTCTGTTGCCTCACTCTCTATGCAAAGCATTTTGCAGCCGCCCAGAGGGCAGAGGACCAAACCCAGAGCCCCTGCCAGAGCAGAGGGCACAATGCCACAAAGGAAGAGCCACCTGCAAGCTTCTCCACTGGAGCAACCCCATAAGGGAGGAAAGTACCTACCCTACAGGAAAGGGCACTGTGTCCTGGCTCCTCTGCTGGGTGTTTGAACGGGGATGTTGCAACCGAGTGCACGTCAATGCACAGTGGGTAGCCCTACCAGCACACACCACAGACACGTAGTATTTCAGACAAGGCACCGGAGCTGCGAGTCACACATAGCCGTATGGAGTAGTGCTATGGGCACTGCACTGGTAGTAAAATCCATATTGCCTAAGGGGAAACAGAGGCAACTTTAAGTGTGTGGTATTTGGGCGCATAGTTTGCACTGCAGGCTCCCGCCCTGTGATTTAGCTTACAAAAAATGTGGTTTCTACTACCAATGACAGTGAATAATTCAATTTTGCTTGAAAAAATTTGAGGAAATCCCGCTATTCCTAGAAAGGCACTGAAGATGCAAGCAACAGAAGAAGGTCCTTTTAGCTATCCCTTCACCACCACTCCAATAGCCGTGGAAGGTGGGGTTGTGTCACAGCCATGCGTCAGCACATTTGGCATACTTCTGCAGAGGTGCACATCAGCTGGAGGTCTGCCAGTGCTGCTGCGGAGTCCCCAGGGGTAACTCGCACACCTGAGACACCACAAAGCCGTGCCAAGTCCCGCTGGGGAGGCAGGGAATAGATTTTTCTTAGGTGAGCAGAGTGGGTCCTTAGTTTGTCTGGGGATCGCTCCAGAATAAGCCCCCTGTAAGAACTCATATATTTCTCATCAACAACACAACATCCCGTTCATTCTCAGCAGAGCTATGGTCTGGTCACATTTTACCTCTCAGATTCTTAAAGTCTCTTTTGCTACAGAACAAGGACCAAAACCAGCTGGTGTGTTTCAGTCTCAGATAGCTGCTTCTGGATCCCTGTTGCCTGCACAATTCCTTTTACCACAGTCTTGGTCTGGATCAACCAACTTTTGGGATAATCTAGCCACTTGGTCTTAAATCTGTACAGACTAATAAAACCTCTTGCAGAATGGAGCATCCTTCCAACCCCCTGAGGACTGAGGGGAAACAGCTCCCAGCTCACCACTGGATCATGCTTTCCCATTCAGCCCTGAAAGTCTCTACAGCCAAGCCCTTGACCTCCTGCAGCAGCAGGCAGGGTGCAGCCCCAGACCGCATGCCCTATGCCTCCAGCCTGAGTGGACCATCCCACGCATCTTTACATGCAGCAGCTGGCTACAGACAAGGTAATGCCAAATCACAGGTACATCTTCCCTTTGACAGTCCAGTCCGATTTGGGGTCTACTGCTATCTGCCAAGTAACTGATATTCACAACGTGTAATAACCTCGCAGGTGAGTAGAGATGCGAAGGCAGGGAAGGAAGGGACAAAGTTTACCTGGAAACTGCTCTATAGTAGCAGTTGTGACTGACATAAGGACTGTAATTATTAGATTAATGCCACTTTTCCATGTGTAACTTTTTTCTCCTAATTACCTGCAGCTGGAGAGCAATTCAAAAGCAAAGCAAATGGGTATGAGCAGAAGGACGCTTACTACCACATCGCACTGCTGAAAAAAACAAAAAGTAATCTCCATCCTTGTACCTCATCCAATACATGTAAGTGACGCACATGAGACTTTAACAACATTCCCACTGCAATCCGCTGTCCGATCCAATATATGCAGACACCCACTCTGCTCTCCCACTGTTATTTACTATTATGCTGTAGCATCGCAGCGCAGCTTTTGGGTGCAGATTCCTAGTTTGAGACAGATCCAAAACACAACACTGGGATCCCAAACTTGATGGTTAATTTTCTTGCAACATGTGAGAACAGTAAAGGAAGCAGAGCAGCATTACAGGATTTTACCTGCCTCTAATCTCTTTTCTTCACTATATTATATTACCACAACACCACTGAAATCTCCTTTAGATCTTCAAAGCCTCCTTTCTTTAATCCCACCATAAGAATACTGCTATAAACTGCTCTCTGGATGTGGAAACTTTTTCCAAGATGCTTCCCTCCCTCCCCTGCTGCTGCCTTCACAAGGGGATTTCCCTTCCTTTGCTTTTCACCCACTCTCTCTTTCCTCCCCAACTGTGATGTTGACTGCAGGCCTTGGAGAACATCTCCCCCGCGAACGCCTCTCCATTGAAATTGCAGCCCTAAATTGCCTCATTCAAGCGGGAGCCTGCCCGTGCTCTTTGGAGAGCCCTGTCACACAGTGGTTATTTCATTGCTGCAGAAGGCAGATGTTCTTCATTACATATTAGAGAACACAAATATGTTCTTGCAGCCATTGTCTCTATTGAACTGCAAAGAAAAGGCACCAAATCCTACAGGTTAATTAATGAGAAAGGAGGGGAATTTGTCTAACCTTTACTAGGAATTATCCAGCCTGGCTTTATAAACCAATCAGCCACGCTACGCAGCTACCTTCCTTCAGGAAAAAAACTCAAACCCTATGGAATACTTTCATAATGGCCCAGTGCCTTTCAGATTAGCACAGCAATAACGCAGTGCTTCGGGCTCTTGCAAAGTATTATTATTATTTATGGTACATTACAAGATAGTTTGTTTGTTCTTTAATAGGAGATGACATATCCAGAAGGCCCAGATACAAACGTCCTCCTGAACTAACTCTGACACAAAGATAGTTGTAGTCATAAATTACAGGACTTGAACAAGTGCATAAAAATCATTTGCTGTGATGTAAGAGATCAGGATCTTGCTGTTTACCACAGAAAGGGAAAAAGATTATTATCTCCCTCTTGCAGATGCAAACCAGGGGCATAAGGTCTCCCCCTGACTTGCCCAAGGTTAGACGCCAAAACAGTGGCAGGGACAGACAGGGGTGCCCAAACTTGTCTCTCTCTGCTCCAAACCACTTCTCCAGTCCAGATCAGCTATGTGTATGTACACTCTACATGCTGGCACAAAATAGACTTACTGCTAATTTAATTATGTATATTTGGCATTATTAATTATTCGGTATATTTATATTTAGCAGTCACAGTGCAAACAGACACCAGTCTAGCTCCAGGCAGAGGTGTGTATCACACACAGCTTGCTCCTGTGCTAAAGGAGGTAAATGATGGAATGGGCCACAGCCACGCTGTCCACAGACTCTCCTCAAAGGACTTTTTGTTTGATTTTACCAACAAAGTGACAGCTTCAATTTTTGAGAGGATGAAAACAAACTATAACTTCTATAAAAGTCCTAGTGGAAAACCACAGTTCGGAAACCTGTTTTTAAAAAGCAATTTTTTAATTAAGGAAACTATTCAGTTCACAGCACAAGGTCTCACAGACACACAGACGTTCCTCCCACCCCTCTCCATGCTGTCCTGCAGGATGGCTGGGCCAAGCCACAGCCCACCCCCTGGGAAGACAGCAAAACATGCAAGTCCCATCCCTACCTCCCTTCCAGAACCTTTGCCAAGTTGCTTGGCTCCCTTGCCAAGTTGCCTCCATGGTTTGCATCTTGTTTACTACTCCTTTTTTTCCTTGTCACCCCAGTCTGACTGACAAGACAACTCATGCCTCAGCCCATTCGATTTGCTATCTTTCAACTTTTTCCAACAGTGGCATTTTTAAAACTCCCACACCTGCTTTAATTAAACCATGGCAGTCTGTTGCCAAGGAACATGCTCTGTTGCTAAGACCTCTGCTTTAGAGGCAAAAATTAATAACCTGCAGTCAAATTAAACTCTTAGGGTGATGAGGAAGGCACCCCAGTTCAGATCCCCAAGCCTCTTAAAAGTTTCTCCAGCATCCAAGTCTTCGTTATGTCCATCTGTAACTAGCACTGCCCTAGTTCTGCTTATTCAGGGGAAATCCTATGGAGATTAAAAAAAGGAATAAAACTAAATCTGGGGGAAAAAAAGGGGCTTTACAAGTAGCACAATGCTCATATATAAATTCATTTCATTTGTATACTTAAAGAGAGCTCTGCAGCCAAAAAAGAATTTAAGGAAAACTAGAGCTTAATATTACTATTCATAAGAAGATCTACAGGGGAACAATAGATGCTCCCCCAGGTCACGCAGTTTAAGGTCAGAAGGGATTGGCAAAGCCATATACCCTGCAACCGTGCTTCTCCCTCTTGCCTGGAGGGATGTTCCCTTGCAGGCGCTGGGGAACAAGCCTCTGGGGCCCACAGCGTAGCTGTGCCTCATGGCCCAGGGGTTCTTACAGCCCTCCTGTCTCAATGCCGAAAGCTAGATTCACACCTGAGCTACTGTCTGTCCTCCCTCCCCCACTGAAGCCCAGGGGGGATCTCGCTGGAGCTGGGCACTTTCAGACAAGGTATCCCAACCTGGTCCTACACCCGCAAATATCTACTAAACCCTGGAACAGAAATGCTTTTCCTCCCATTAAGATATCTGCACCGGCGGAAACCACAGCAGTGAAATGGCACAGTGTGAGCCCTCCAAGGCAGAGTTCCCACTGAAGTCCACGGGATTACTGCTTGAATAACAATTTTACAGCTTGGCTCTCAATAAACAAAGCTCGTGTGCAGAAAACAAGTAGATTTGTCTCCCAAGACCTCGCATCTCCATCAGGCAGGTGAAGGCTTAATGAGCAGGTCATATTTATAAGGTTATGGCCACAGTTCATCAAAATGCAGAGAGTGATGTGGAGAAGTCTTTCATATTCACTTGTCGCTCTTCTAGCTCTATTATTTAATACAAGCTGTGACCTGTGGCCCTGGATACTGAGCTTAAGCAACTCAGTTCACAGTCATGTTTTCATGGCTTCGGTTAGTCTGAGTTACAAGTACATGAGACCCTTAGCCAAGCAAGGTGGGAAGAGAAAAGCACACACTGGAGTAGGGAGGGCTCCCAGAGCAGCCAAACCTCAGCCCTGCAAGTATGGGATGTCCAGTGATGGACACTCAGGACAACGAGGAGCATTTTGACCATCTTCTCTAGTCCTTACATGCATATTTTTCTCATGTGCTGTGTCAGGCCAATCTCAAGGTTTCTACTGCCTTCCTGCACATTTCCCTCTCTGCTTTCTCGTGCGTACCATCAGCTGCGCCTGCCAGGGCGCAGCTGGGCAAGTGAAACAGGCAGGGCAAGGAGCAGCTGGGACCAGCTCCAGCCTCACCAGGAGAACTTCTTGTGCTGGGCATCATCTGCAGCTCCTATCAGTGTAAGGAGACCTCTTTTCTGAGTCCCTCTGTTAACTGGAACTATTGACTTTCAGAGTCAGGAAAATCACAGAGAGAGACTCTCTCCTTCCATACTTCAGGCTGTTAAAGCATCGTGAGGTTTCCCTTCTGATAGAGCACTGCCTTGAGTCACCCACCGGAGTCAAAGGAAAGGCAAAGAGACTTCCTCTTCCCCACCCACCATCCGCAGAGGGATGTAAATTCACCTGTTAAACAGTACTGCAGACCAAAGGTTGCAGCTCTTCAAACCCACTGAGCATGCTGCTTTCATCCCAGGCTACTTTTCAAGGCCCCTCCAAGTCCCACAGTCCCTCATCAGACTTTCATTGACACAGCCAGTCCATGGGTCTTCCCTACTGAACTCAATCTGCAAAGGAAAGTTTCAATCTTGTTTCATTTTCAAAAGTATAAAAAAATTCACTTTCTGACACTGCCTTTCTTAAAACTTCCATCTCTGTTCCCCTCCCTAAACCTACAACTCCTTGCTGGTATCCTTTGAAATTGTTAAAACTCATCTGCCTACAATAATTACTAACTCAATGGTTTAATTCCAAATGAAATGAGATCCCCCTTGGGCTTGTTTTATTATTGCAGAGGAAACAGGCCACAGGCTCAAGAAGTCTCTGGCTTGCCAGGAAGAAAGGAGTAGGAAAGGGTGTTGCTCTCCCGCTGCTCCCATGTCTTTCATTTCTGCACTGCCACACTGTATGTTATGCCGTACCAGTGCAGCAGGGTGTGCAGTAACATGAGGAGACAGGCAGATCCAGGAGGAGCCAAAGGTTTCCCCATGAAAGCCATTTCACAGCAGGGATGCTCAACAGCAAATACAGGGTGTAAAACATGGACAAGGATCATCTAACATCTTCCAGAGCATTTACAATTTTAGGTCATAAACCAACAGAAGTCCACAGAGGTCAAATCTCAAGAGCAGTTATAAAACTGTGGTCAAATAAATAAAGGAGTTAAAACCAGCTTTAGTACTGCCTGGGAAGTCTTTCTGTAGAGAAGCAATTCCTTTATTAAACACACATTGCCAACACACATATGAAGCCATAAATATGTAGCATTCTCTCCCTCTAGTGGCTGGAGGCTTGGAAATTAAGAGGATGGAAAATGACCCTGCAATTCCTGGAAACAAATGGCATTGTCCCAGTCTGTCTGTCCCCCCAAATCCCCAGGGAGCCAGCAATCACCCCAATACCAGAAAAGGTACTACATCCTTTGCAATATTCACTCCCCTTCAGCACCATGTAGAATAGGATGCAACGAGCTGTTTCAAAATTCAGCCTGCTTTCACTAGATGCCTACGGTTTATTGTGCCAGTCACTTACCTACATGTTTTGCCTGCGCGCATTTGTTTTTCTTCTCCACAATGTTCCACTTAATGAGACTAGTACTTGTTAATGCACCATTGCCAAGAACATACAAGAGCCGCTCCATACTTACTCTCACTGTGTCATCCCACACCAGTTAGTCTGCCAGATGTGCTCACACCTTACCATGTCAGCATGCTTGTAGTAAACCATGAGGCATAAAAAAAGTCACCCTGAGATGGTCTGACCGCACGAAGAGAGCACCAGTGAGACAACCAAGTCTATAACTTGAGATGATAAAGAAAAGCTCCACAATAAACTGTTTCTGTTTATTGTTAGTTATACTAACACTATCTTAGTGTGAGTATTGCTCAAGGATTTTAAAGATCACAAAATACCAAGGTCTATACCACACGTCAGGCTCCCAGATTTGGTTACATGGCTTTTCTATTTATAGGAGTGCTGGGACTTGTTTTCACATAAGCCTTCTGCTACCGAACCCATCCTCTAAGGATAACTAGCATGGTATATGACCTTCATTTTAAATAAGTATAGCATTGTTTAGAAGGACAGCATTCTTGGAAGGAAGACAACACAGCAATACTAGTTCTAGACAGCTCCTTTCCAGTAACAACTCTACCATTTCATTTATTTTAGGAAAAAAAAAAAGTCACACTCAGTAACAGGCATCATTACAACAGCACAAAATATATGTGTGTGGGTATGAATGCTGGATGAATATTCTCAACAACAGCAAAAATGTTCTTATAAAAGGCTAGGGAAAAAGGAAGAAAGAGGTGAGGAATGCAAGTGAGTTGGTGGTTTTGATTCAAAGATAACACTTGCAAATACTCTTTGCAGTTTTTCCAGGCTTGCATGCCAGTCAGAAGCATATCTGAGGCTTTTCAACAGCCTTGGGAAAAGAGGGTGAGTTTGAAGCGGGAAGGTCTCAAGCTTTGCACAGATTTGCACAACCAGGAAAAAAACATCCAGAAGGAAAACCTGTTTTGAACTCGCCTGGAAAACGTTAACAGAGATTCCCACAACCCCTCTAGCTCTCTGGCCATTATCTCAGCCACTTCTCTCCCATTGCCCCTAAGGAGATGTACTGTGACAAGCCTGGCAGAGGCTTTTGCGAGATCAGTCTCATTGTATGACCATAATCATTTAAGCGTTGATTTTTTAAGAAATGGATGCAAACCAGAATACATTCACCCAAGCAGATGCCTGTAAGAACCAATGAGGCAGGCAGATGTTAAAAATCCCATTTATGCCAAAATCCCATTAAACCATATTTAATCCAAACCCCGTTAAACTGCCCCAGCCTTTTCCCGTCTTTCCTTCCCAGCTACTCATGCTTCATGAGAGTCAGGTCTACCCTTTGCCTTCTGAAACTGTCCTTTGCCATTTGGTACTTTGATTAGCAGTGAAGCTTATAATCAGGTCCCAAATGTGCCACAACATCACTGCTGAGTACAAGAGATTATACAGAGGTAAAGACTTTAAGAACCCATGTGATGTGAAGTCAGAACACCATCTATCGCCTTCTGGAGTGCTAAATACACACATATTTTACTACATACTTGTCTACTTAGCTATCTCAAAAGCAGTCTGTATCAGTCCCTAAAGAAGGCAGTTTGCTATTTATATATAATGTACTTAGCAATTTTTGTCACTAAAGTTGCATAGATATATGCTACATGGGGCTTTTCATCCTTATAAACTTCAACACAGGAAAAATCTACGCTACAAACTAATCTTCACAAGTTCTTAGAAAGGGGTGTTGTCAGGCAGGATGAGTGTCCTAACACCTCCAAGAGTGTAATTCCTGTAAACTGACAATTTCACCAATGTTTAGAATATGGCATGACAAATAAGTTATATAGGCAGCCACTGAAAATTTTCCTGTATGCCATCTGCAAGAATGGTAGATTTTTGTGCTTTACCCTAGATTTTCACAAAATAAAGATGTACATAGAGTCCCTCAAGAAAGAAATATGCAAGATTACTTGCATAAGCCAGGTAAGACTGCAAGACCATCTTTTGAAATTTTTCCCCAAATCTAAAGCTTCTGGAAACACAACAAGCAGACACATTGACTCACCTGGCTAAAGACAATCACTGAGACTCCTTAAAATCTCAGCTGTGAAAAAACAACACAGAATCAAAGGCACAGTGCTAAAATAAATGCTGGGTGTGTGGCCCTTGCTTGCTTAAACTCTCTGCCAGGTGGGACCTATAATGGCATTTGAAATACATGAAATGCACAACATGGTTCAACCAAGCTGCACCGGAGGCTATAAATGCAGCCAGAAAATTCCTCTTGAGTGTGCTGAACCAAGCAGTCTGCTTGCCATTTACCACCTGGATCTTGCTGGGCTATTTTTTTTGAAGGGGGTGGGTCTGAAATGTACAGGATTGTTTATAAAACACAATTTTTCTTAATTAAGTCATGTTGTGAAAATATAAAAATAGCCTTTTGGAGATAGCAGTCTAACTGTAGAGGCATCACAAAAATACTCGTGTGTGAAGTGAAAAGGTGTGAAATACAGGCTCTTAAAAAGAAATGTGTGGCTTATGTTTTACTCTCCTTCCACTATGCAGCCATATGTTGGCTGCTGTGTTGTATTAATAAACTCAGTGCTCTGTCATTATCCCACTTTGTGTCTGGATAAGCACAACTGGTGCACAATTTTGGGTACACAAATACTTAATGCTGATACCTTCAATGGACAGTAACGCTCAAGTGTCAGCTCTGCCATAAAGAGAATTTTATTGTCTTCTGCAAACTGCTCTATTAAGAACATACTGATCCCACGCAATTCACAAATAGGAAGAAGGGAGAGGCTTCCTCTGTGTCTCTAAACGGCTCCAATCTCTCACTGACATATGGGCCTTTTCATTATAAAGACACATAAAAACCATACAGAATTTCCTCCAGCTTTGAATCACAGCCACATCTTGGGTAGAACATCCCAGCTCCCAGTTGGCACAAAGCAACATGAACACGGAAAGTAACAGCGTACCTGAGAGATGCATCTCACTGGCAAACAGCAGCTAATGACTCACATACTAGGCACTGCATAATTACTTAAGCAATTTCTCTTTCAAAGTAAAATGTCCATGTTACATGGTAGCTCATCGCTAAAGTTTCTGGCTGTGACTTACAGCTGCATAACCTTAGTTACTTTGGTTATACATCAAAAATGTCATCCAGTGGATCAATATTACACGTGAACTCAGTAGGCAAATAGGTGTTGCAAAATTTTCATACCTTCTTTGGAACTAACCGTATTTAAAAGACGTCTTCACAGCACTCTGTGACATACCCAGGCTAGTTATAATCTCACCAAATGGGAAGCAGAGATGCATCAGAGAGGAGTTCTTCACTGCCTGCCCACAGAAGTGGAGTGGATTTTCAGGCAGGAACTGCTCAGAAACACTGACCACAGTGGTTTAAAGCTAGTTCGAGCACACGCCGCAGTCCTGGTAAATGTACTCTCCCCAGGATGGCAAAATCTTGTGTCACTGGGGGTAGTGTTATCTATTTACCCAAAGTCTGGGGCTGTGACCTAGTTTTACCTAAATATATATACTCTTTATATGGAGATAAAATGAATATTCCTTGAAGTCATTACAGGATGATATAAATTGCTAGTTATTGGTTAATATTTTTTCCTTAGTGGTAAAACAATCAGTTTCTTCATGTCACTACACATGTTGGAGAGAATATGGACTTATTACAAGAGGTGGGGAATTTAACAGAGAGATTGCTATGCCATGGGAGCCCTGTGTGCACCCTTAGTGTCTGGGGGGCACAAGAGATGTTTGATACTTTCTTGGATTAAGTATACTGAATAACTTTGATTTCCCCCCTGTTCTCTCTGAAAATGACAAACACATTTGTCCCAACCAGGACCAGCAAGGACAGAACGCTGTCATAACATCCTTCTAATCACATTTCTCATGACCAAGTGACGTGACTTTGTCCTAGACTAGAAAAAAAACCAGTTACCTTCTACAAGGAGAGAAATTTTGCTCAGGTTTATTAGATTACATTTCCCCCAAAACATTTCCCAAGTTTTCTGAGCTTGCAAAACTTTACTGGAAACCAAAGAAAAACTGGGATTTTGGCAAAGATTCCCAGAATTGCTGCTCATTAGAGAACACTGTTGTTAAATGACTTGCTTTGATACCTACAGTTACAGCTAGAAACCAGAAAACCATTTTACTGAGTAGTTCAGCAACAGGAAGGCCACATTTTCAGGACGGACCCAACACTGAGTGATTATTCATCAGGAGTTTTATCTTTTCTCCGAATCCCCAGCAGTAATCTAGACTTTCCCCTCTGACTTTGAGGTTTTAAAAGAGAAACAATTGGAAACCTCTTTCAAAAATCAATTAACTCCACTAAATAACACCAACAAAAAACAGAATAAGCACTTCTTGCCCTTTATGCGTCACATTCAGAATAGCAAGCCTGGATTTGAAATATTTAGGCACCACAGTGTATCTGCTCAGTCTTTCTGGTCTGCCAGTTGTTGTTCCATTCATAGCTTGCACTCTTTCATTTCTTACATGATGCTCAGGCTCTATTTTCTGATGATACATAAACCACCTAGTATCATTTTGGCCCCGGTGGCTATGAAAACTGCAGAGGAGAGAAAATGGCTCATTATGATCTCTCCTCCCAACCTGAGTTTTTTCTCTTTCTCTTTCCTTCCCCCCACTCCCCTCATTTTTCTTGTATTTCAATGTTATTTTTAACATTTAATAACAGCACTGGTCCCCCATCCCAGATAGGGCCAACTCCTGCGATACCCCAGGCATTCTCTGCTGCTCCCATTGACTTCAAGCCTATGTTAAACAGACCAAGCAATAGGGCTGAGCTCTAGTGGCTCTTAAGTATTCACTTTTTTGTAATATTCTTAATGCTCTATCTTGTAAGACCTCAAATTATTTTACACTCATTTGCAGGAATTACATACAGTATTCACTTTCTCTTTCACTGAAATGGAGCTAGTTATTGATGGCAGCCATTATTTGACAGCCCACAGAAATAACATACAATAGATTAAGCCCCAAAGTAAAGAACACTCGAATGCACACTGTACCATAGCCATCGTGGAGCTGATCAGAAAATTGTGGCTTCTGCACAAAATGCTCACAGATATTAAAATAGGCTTAGGCTGTGGAGGGTTTATATTTGTTTTTTGTTTTTTCTTCAAACAAGTTTTCTGAAGAAAATTTTCAGTTTCAGCTAAAACCTAAAAGCTAAGTGCGTCGACAGAGACACTTGATTACAGTTCAAAGCCTTAAAATGTTCTGATTTTTCTTATTTGAGCCTTCACCCTCAAAAAGAAGGAAAAAACTTCCAGGCAGTAGAACCAACACGTAAATTGGTTATAAATCTAGTTTTCTGACCAAAACCCACAACCTCAATGGAAAATATTCAAGCAGCCCATAACGAAACTGTTCAGCGTAAGTCTAGGTGCACACTGATCCATCACTGCTGTGTTAGTCATTATGAATAAACAGGAGGAAATGGGCAAATGTGTTATTAGACACTGCAGTCCTACTGGCTCCAGCGGGAGTTTTACATTTGAATTTATTGCAAAACCCAAAAAATGTTACATTGCTGTTGTGCTCATTCAGTGGCTCTTGGTTTAATGACACAGGATGGGCAATGGTGCCAGCAGGGATGTTCCCCAGGGGAATACGCACGAGCAGGACTCAAAAATCCCTGGCTATCTCGCACAGCTCTGCAGTTAGCATGTGGGAGCTTCATGCTGGCCCCATTTCTCTTGGAGGTCTCAAGTAACTCGATCGAGCCTAGCTGCACCACAGGAGTGCAAGGGAAATTGGAAACTACTCTTCTTGACCATCCTGGATGCAATGAGCAATCCTGTTCCATTCCCGTCTACTGCCCCGCCAGGGACAAAAGAGTTCCCCACAGTGCTGCCACCAAGGAGCTGCTGTTCACTGCAAACACCCTTAATTCCAAAACCTTTCCCCGAGCAGGAGTATGAGAGCACGCCAGGCTGAGAAACAACAAAGTGCAGCAAGCTTTGGCGGCCCTGCAGTTTCCTCACCAGGAAGCAGCTCCTCCTGCAAGCTTTCCTTATAAAGCATACAGGTTTTAGCAATACCTTCAAGTATCTACAGAGCTCATTGACAAGGAGTTATCTTTGGCGTTCACAGGAAGATTGTGGGTCTGACCTGCCTGGGGAAACCAAGGTATGCTGCAAAAGCTCCATAAGAAACAGCCAATGCTCTGTGTCTAGAGCTGTTTGCGTATGTTTGTAGGAACAACAGAGCAATTTATCCTTGGTGAAATTACTTTTTTTTTTTGCTTTATTTATTCCCTCAAGGAGATTAGTGTTTTCTTGAGTTTAGGAAGACTACTGAACTCTGAAAAATCAGTGTATGTGAAGCTTGCTGGAAAACTACCTCTGGTATGTTCATACAGTACACTACATTGATTATGTTGCATACACAGTCTTTCAGCACATTAAATTGCTTCTCCCTGAAAGCTCTTCTCCCACTGAGTCTGTTAATTGTTTCTGCTTTTAAAAGTTATTAGTGACTTCAGAGTTGGGTATAGATGCTGGTTTAATAACCCCTGAGACTCCAAAACAGGTATCAGATAAGCACTAGCAACAAAAGCCTTGCTGCACCATTCATTAAACATGACTTAGAGAGACCACCCCTTAGAAAAGAGGAAAGCCTCAGTCCATTCCTCATCCTCCCATGACACTGCCATAAGGCCAACTTCTGCCCCAAGGTAGGACCTGATACAGCTCCTCCTGAGAGCAAACCAGCTCCTTGCTGATACAAGGACACCATGTACAGATCTCCTGGACATGGAGATAGACAAGTTTGTGCCCTCAAAGCACTTTCAGTTGCCATCTGTGCACAGATATTGGTACCTGGGCAATTGGACAGGAGGCACTAACACTCCCCATGGCAGAGAAGTTGCCAAAAAGGCACAGTTCCTTGTCGGCTTTCACTCCTCACCAGCAAACTGGGCAGGACAGACAGTAATTTAGAATGAACTCGTTTCTCAGCACAAGCCACCTGAGCCATCCGTCCCACCCATGCCACCCCCATTTATCATTTCCAAAAATAAATCACCCTTTTTTTTTACCCTTTTAGAAGCACATTTTTCTTTAGCAGTGCGCTGATCAACACACCCCATTCCCCACCTGCCCAAGCTGCAGCAATGGCGTGACACCGAGCTGGAAGCTGCTGCTTCCTTTTCTTCAGTGTATAGTGGGAAGGCCTGACTTGCATTCCTTGTCTAGACCCCTTGCTCTCTCTCCAAAGCCATTCAGCAAAAGCTGAACATTTTAGTGTCAAGCTTCAATTTTATAGAAGCGCTTTCAGGCTGAAAACACGTCCCACAATATCACCTCCAGACTCTGAGCCGAGCTTTGGGAATCCCAAATCATCCCTGGGCTCTCACTACTTCTCCCACTCTCATGTCTTCTCAAGCTGCTCTTTCAGAGATGAGAGATGCTGTACCCTTTAACAAGGCACATTCTAACAAATCAACAAACACTTTTCCCTTCAACAAGGCTCCTGCTCTTATTCCCACATGTGTATTCATGTACATCTCCCACCTGCTTTGGAAATCTCATTTGAAACTGCACACTAGAACATTTTAAGGACTCATGAACTGATATAGTGGGAGGGAGAGAAGAAAAAAGAGAGCTGCCTGAATGTCTCTGAGATGATGAAACAGCAGGACAAATACCTGCAAATGCAAAAATTTCTCCAGTTCAAACAATAATTGAAAAATATTTAATAGTTCCTTCATGTCTCGTCTAAAGTAAGAAGTGCCCTGGGAAGGCATGACCATGCAAAATGTTTCCCCCCACAAACCTCTGAAGCAGCCTCTCTAAAAAGCTAACACTATGTGAATCTGAATGCAGCCTCTATGCCATGGGTGATGCCAACTGCTACCAGGCACCAGCCTGGGCTGTCACCACACAGTGACTCAAAGCAGCGGTTCTCAGCTAGGTTAGCTGAGAAACCTCAGGCAGGTGAACAGAGAGGTGCTCCAACTATCCAGACCTCCAGAGAGGTCAGCAAGGTCAGGAGCCAGAGAAGGGATATGAACTCTCACACTTTCACGCTAACCTTCAGCTCTTCTGTATGAGGATGTAAGGCAACGTGACAAGCATTTCATCCCGCACAGGCTTCCCTGTAAGCACCTGGCACAGGGCACTGTCAGCAAAAGGGCACAGGGGGAAGGTGGCTGTGGTTTGCCTGTTTTGCTGACACAGTAAATTACAGCATTTCTGAAAAGGAAGGCTTTAACTTTTAAAACTAGCCTCCACTTTTTATAGAAGTAATTTCATTTAAATACAGCCACAGTGTCCTTCTATTCCAGAAAACCAAATGTAGGCCAAGCTTAGCCTGAAATGCCGTGTCAACACCTGAAAACCTAAGCAAGTTTGAAGCATCAGCAGCCTGTGGTTTATCGGGTGAGCATGAGGAGGACAAGAAAGGGTATCCACCAGTTTTGTGCCAAGTACAAGGCTCAAACACCTCTTGAATGAGAATCCCACATTGCAAAGAGAATACCTTAATTTCAAACCAAAGGGGCTCTAAAAAGCGTCACATCTTTCACTTCAAATTGTTTTTGCAGACATCAAGTGATTTCTGAAGATCTGCATTGCTAAAGAGTGAACTCATTTCATTTTTAACCCTGCAACCAGAGCACTGGCTATCTGCACACTGTGCTCCCTCCAAGCAGTGCCTCAGCACAAGGCATAGGCACCCTCTCGCAGAGCTGAGCACCCAAAACAACAGCAGCAAACGGCAGATTTCTTGGCAAGACCAGGTGCATGCCAGAGAAAGGAGCCTCCAACTGGCAAACATTAGCAAATCTCCCAGTATGTGCAGTAAGAGGTGAAGAATCATTCTTAGATGTTTGCACACACCTCCAAGATGATTACAAATGTATAAAATGCCTCATTATTCGGGGGGGGGGAAACCAAGAGAAGGGTTTACTGAATCAGGCCCTTGGGGGTGTATTGTACTGACATTTCCTTCATGCATAATATTAGCAGCCATCTTCCTAAAAATCAAGGCACTGGTATGTTCTTATACAGAAAGGAAAGCAGGTAAACAAAGGAACATGTCCAGGCATTTTCCTCTGCTAGTCATGTCTTTCATCTGCCCACTTTGAGCTAAGTTCAATTACTTTATTTTTAAATATGAAATAATTAATTCAACTGAACTGACTAGAAGTTAAAAGGACATACAAAACATGAAAGCCATAAAATGTTTTCCAAATACACTTTTGCCCTCTCATTTTGCTTTTCATTTAGTCTCTTGTGTATCGATTAAGCCCATCTCAATGTGTTCACTATTGAAATTAGACTGCCAGATCCTTGGAGCAAGAACAGGGGCTTTTTTAAACAGCCAAAGGTTTTGTGGCATTTAGCTAGCTGTTTTTGGTATTCACAGCATTATGACCAATCCAGTAAAGCAGACTTCAAAGTACTCAAACTTAAAATCAAACACATGCTTTAGAACTTCTGGGTTTGGGACCTGTGTAGTAAATGTAATACTAATAATACACTTCAATTACTGGTATGTGAAGATACATTGCTAACATCAAGAGAACTGATGCCAGCACAAGTGCAAGGAAATAATTAGCATTTAATATTTCATCAAAATGTTTAATTTTTAAACATTGAAGTTGTCAGGGTTTTTTTATTATTATTAGTTTTAATTATTTAGCTGGTTTTACAGCATCTTTGAGAATTTCTCTCAATGCCTCAGATGGCTCCAATGCCAACTTCTCACTGAATGATGCCACATACGTTGTTTTTCAAGGTGGCTGCTATCAGCAAGCTTTTTAATTGAAAACTCTGGTCCTGACTGCCACTCATATTTTATTCATGAGGAGAAGCATCTTCCCCTGAGCTTACACACTCCTGGGAGAGACCAAGCCCTTCTTCCAGGTGTCTCAAGGCAGTGATGAGGCAGACGTGGCTCTTCCGTGCCTGACCTGGACTTCGCTGACACTTTGGGTTTGATGCCTCTCTGCAAACAGGCAGTGGTTACCTAAACATTCAAGCACTGTTGCCAGCAAAGAATCATCCTTACGGACCACACAGCCAGCACCGGTGGAGAGACACACCCAGCCCCTCTCCCTCCCAGCCCTGGTGTTCCACTCCCACCAGCTCTTCTGCAGCTAAGGGCAGCGCCATTCGCATCCCGTCAACTCTGGAGAAAGTAAGTCCAACATCACGCCTTGCTTTCCCTCCCTTAACCAAAGAACAACCCGTCCCTCCTTCCACACAGAGGTTGCCATGTCTTTCTCCACCTCACCGATGGCCACAGGAAGGCAGAGGCCAAGCACCACTTGCTCCCCTCATTCCCCAGCAACAACACAGCTTTGGGGGAACAAATCAGAGTTGATTTGGACCTGTGTCTCACTGACAAAATCACCAGCTAAAGGCTTTTTTTAACTGGTGATGTTAAAATGTAGAAGGAGCACGCTTGTCTGCTGGGTCCCAGGTGGAGTTGCAGAGTGGCACTTAGAAGGATTATCCTTTCCCTGTAATCAGAGCAACGTTGCTATGGATGTCACTCAGGGAATAAACATGAACGTCTGCAACCCATTTTTATACTCGCTTCCCTGTCTCTAACCTAGCTTTAAGCATCCTGAATACAATGGGATGCAAAGCGTTAGGACAAGACAAACTGTCAAATCCTGGATAAATATCCTGCCAAAATTCTGACTTTTGGAATCAAGCCTCTACTGAAACCATCTCAGGACCTGCTTTTTTACAGCAAAACGAAACAAGCCTGTTCCATGACTATCTGCATCATGCCCAGGGAAGGCACAGAAAGTAACTCCCAAACAGTCTATTGCTAAGATTAAATACATTGCTGAATATTTTTAATCCCTCTGATGCTGCCACTTCCATAACCACCTATTTCAATGCCTCCCCACACCAAGGGCTGGTGATGCAAGGGCTCATTAGGGTTTTCGGAGCCAACTGTACAGAGCAGTCATCAGTTCACCTGGAAACAAGGACGTTCAGTCAGATTTTTGTTTGCCCAGCTTCTAAGAAATAGATGGGGGGAGCTAATATTAGCTCTTCCAGGAATAGTTAGGTGGCTAAAAAGAGAACAAAGGTGATAAAATAGGCTGTCTGCAGCAGCTGCGGGAGAGGTTTTATCCCTCCAGCCTGTCTGTTGTTATCCCCAACAGTCTTGGCCTTTTGTTGTCACTTGATGGAAGATCTGGATAAAACCCTTAGGTCAGCTCTGCAACACCCACTGTCCAAGGGCGGTAAGATTAAATGCACATCAGCTAAAACTGATCACGCTGGTAGGTTTGGGCCTTCTGCAAATATATGTCACTTGATAAGGAAGGAAGAACCTCCAGCCAGCTCAAGCAGCTCTTCCTATCTGCTTTATTAAAGACCATACATCACTGCATGCCCAGGTGATGAACAAGAACATGAAACACTTTGCATTCCCATGAAAGCCCTCACTGTAAAACCCCAAGGGACTTAGAGAACTGTACATTTATTTTGCAGATTCCTTGCTGGGGAGATGCTACCCAAAGAGACAAAGGTGGTTTTGACCCAAATCACAGCAGCCAACACATAGCTGGAGTGGGACCCTGAGCTCCAGTGTCATCTCTGTGCAACCATGGTGTGTTGATCACACATTCAGGCTTCTGCCATCCCCTTTTCTCATTTCTGATCCCACCACACAGTATTGAACATGGGATCCCTGGGATCACATGAATGCTACCCTTTCTGTGCATCAATATTCCCAATCTCTTTCAAATAAAATTTTTAAAATGATAAATCACCTGATGGCTCAGAGTGCACTCTTTGTTCACCCTGGCCAGGAAAGAGAAACACCCTACTCTGCAACAAATGGAAATGAAGTGGGTTAACTCCTGCCTTGCAAAAGCCTTGCTACAACCAAGTTACAGCATCAAAAGCCATGAGTTAAAATTCTTCCTGGATGTTTCACTTTCAGCAAGTTGGATAACAGTGGGGAACTGCATAATTTGTTTCCATTTTCATGCCTGCATTCTGCCTTTTTGGGCCACCACCAGGCCTGGCTTTAATGGCTTGCAAATTACACACAGAAACAGTCATAAACTGTACTGAAGTACTAAAGGACTTTTTTCCCCTCTTCTCAGAAACAAAGACTTGACATGTTGCTGCCTTATTAAGCCTATCATGAATGTGCCTGCTTGGATGACTGTAATTACAGGAATTTAGTAGGGTCTTTTGTTTTGTTTTATAAGCTAAAAAAATAGGGAGCTGGAGCAGATGGAAAATAAAAGACCATTGGACACAAAAAAAGGTTTCCAGGAACCACATGAGAGAGTATGAAGAATTACTGTTTGTGGAAACACGTGTTCTGGATGGGGTTAACAGTGCTGGACAGTCATTAAGCAAAGAACATCCAACAAGCAACAGGGCTACAAGGAAGACGCGTGGGAACCACATTATATCCTGTAGCCTCTTCAATGGTGTAACTTGCTTTGAGCTCAAGGGAAGACAAGGTACTGACAGTTCCCAGAAGCAGACCTGGACCACCCATGTCCTGGGCTCCAACTTACCTAGAGCACGATTTTCCCTGCAATGGTCCCCAGAGTCATCTTTGACTCCCATCAAGTAACATACTTCCAGTGCTCTGTGAGCCAAGAACAAACCTACCAAATCCATGTTGGGTGAAGGTGGCAGCTACATTGAATTTTGCTTTTAGAAGCACCCCACTGACTGCTGTGCACATCTCAGCTTAGAGGTGTGCTCTGGGGGCTGTGTGTCTTGGGCCAGGGCAGAATCCATCCGCTTGTTTGCAGAGGTGGTAACTCAGCCCAGCAGTGTACATGCTCTATGCTATGTATGTGCTCACACGGGGCACCACGAGAGGAAGGTCTACAATACTATGACTAAGGTGGACCTACTCCATAGCATAGACTGAATTTCTGAAGGTCCTCAACAGGAGACCTCAATGCTGTGTCCCTCATTCCCCCAAGAGCAACCAAGGAAGGAAACACCCCAGAGCAGAAGGCAGATACCACCTTCCAAAAAACATACCAACAACCACAGAAGCAGCTTCCAGTGCCCCACCATTAATTTATTTAGTGTAACCAGAACACCAGCTATGTGATGCAGTCCTGACATCAGCCATAAGAAGAGCAGAGAGGCTATGCAGACAGTCCTGACATTTGGGGAAAGGCAGATTTGTTACATGAACAGAAGCTTGGTTTCACTCATTTTTGTTTTCCTGCAAACTGCACAATTCTGCAATGGAAGGACACAAGATTTTGCCAGATGAGCCCCAAAACTCCAAAGCCAGCTCCCTGCCCCAATTTCTGCATAATCATCACATGCAGATGGGGAATGTCTGCCTGCACAGGTATAAAAGCTAGTAGCTATTACAGAATAAAACAGCTTCTTGAGTTGTACTTTTTCTTTGCCAATTTGGACAGCTGAGAGCAAATAGCAGCTTGTCACTGCTGTATTTTCCCTGCAATGGGAGTAGGCCTGGGAATCCCACAAGGAATGTGTGGATCTGATCCTGCGATGAGTGTCTGTTTTGGATCAGCAACCAGCAAGGTACCTTGGTGCCTTGTGTGCACATCACTCCTCCAGACAACCCTCTGCGTTTATTAGCAGCATCTGCTGCTAATAAACAAGAAGCCAAGCTACCAGCTTGCTGCTATTTTTGGATTAGAAGCCTGTTTTGAAAGCAAAGGAAATTTCCAGCTTTCACAAAGGCCTTTAACCTTCTTTATGTGGGAAACTACCTGCTGTATATTCCCACCAGGCATAGACTCACATACAGATTCTTTAAATTACCTGAAATGCTATTAGCTTAATTTCCAAATCAGAAGCTAAAGCACGCTGCCAGAAGAGAGAAAAGAGGTTATAAATTAACATTAGCCACAAGTGTAACATAAACCCAACTCTATGCTGCTGAGCTGGTGAGAGACAGATGAGCCATCAGTTGTTCATACAGAAGGGCACTGAGCAGTGAAGGAAAATCCATTTTCCCGTGCCACTGGAGGCTTTCAGGGCTAAGCCACACACTCTCAAGATCTGGACAAGGAACATTCGCACAGTCCACGCCATAACAGTCCTGTGGAAGCAATAAGCTCAGAAAAGAAGCAGTGCTAAGGGTCAAAAGACATCCTATGTCTTTACAGACAGATTTGGAAGAAAACAATGAGCTTCCTTTCCACTGCAAGGTATCACATAGCATAACACCAACATAAGCACCTGTCGCAATCCTCAGAGTCAAAAAAAAAAAAAAAAACAAACCACCATCGCAGATTAAAGCTGAGGGAAGACAGTGGTATTATTCTGGTGATGAATACAGCACCTTGTCTTGTATTTGCAACTAGCCCTGACACTTTCCTCCCACTAATCTGTATAACAGATATAAAGGGGCCTCAAGCAAAGCCACAGATCCTTAGAAACTCTTTGCTTCAAAATAGAGATCTCAGTTTGGTTACTCAAGCCTTTTACTAGCACTGGGTGTTCCCAGCGGAATTCTGCCAGCGCTCAAATCTTTGCACCTTGATCTCAAGGTATGAAGCGTTTTGAAGCCTGGCTCAAGTCACAGATCACCTACAAGTCATAGATTCATCAAATGCTAGTTTTTAATTCCTTTGTATCAAGTGCCAGCAGTCTGCATGCATCCAATGGGAGGAAAACTGGAGGCAGAGGAGCACGAGACTGAGACACATGAGCCAAACGCAACACACAAGCTCCAGCTCATAGGCCAGCTTAAACAAAGAACCCAAACCTAACATGTTCCTTTTATTTCCATTTGAAACAAAGATGCAATTTTTCCCATCAGTGTTATAATTTAGGGGTAGGTGGTGAGAACTGACTCAGGACTTGTGAATGGTTTGGGCTGGCAGTGCCACAGGGATGGGTGAAACCACCATCAAATGTCATTTCTTCTCAATCCCGGAGAAAATTAATGCAACCAGAGAATCAAAAGAGCTGCTACAGCAGCAAGGGACCAACCTGGGGGGTTCTCCAGTGACATTTTGCTGCTTCCCCTCACACACGTAAGGCCAAACTCTCCTGCCTGCTCCAATGCTACCCTCGCCCTCCCTCCTCCCTGTGTCTTTGCCGCATTGTGTACAATCCGGATATTCACCCTGTTCCAAAACTATCTGGGCTCTGATTAGGGAATGAAACATGCATCACTATATCTGCACATCAAAGACCTCACAGCCACAGCATCTGCAGGGATGGGAAAGGGAAGGAGCAGAACAGAGGTGACAGTAGGGACTGATTTTGCGTAGGGGGAGCTCCCCATTGAGATTTTTGTCAGAGTGTATTTAAAGAAGGCTGCAGTTCCTCTGAGCTTCCGTAATTCCTGCTCAGCACAAACCCAGCTTCACCAACCCTCCTCTCTCCCCTTGCAACCCTTCTCAGTATCGAAACAAAGTGTCAGCTAGAGACTGATATCAGACTGGAATCTGCTAGTGGAAAGTTGTTGGTTTTGCATTTTTGTTTTTCCACTTAAGTATGCATTATCCACAGTGACTTGAATATTCAGATAGCTCAGATAACAGAAAGCAATGTCTCCAGTATGTGCTAAAAGGAGACTGTCAGAAAAGAGAAGCCAGTCTCTTTCAAATGCCCTGAGGTGCTCAAATCTTTTTTGCTTTTTTGAACAGCCAAGTCCCCTTTTTCCCCACCCCTTCCCTCTCCTTTAATTACCAAAAAAATTATTGGTCTTCAGATACTAATTTCACCACCAGACCCTCTCAGTCTGAACACATGCTTGCAGTCACTTAAGCACTTTATGCACTACCCCCAGAAAAGGAGCTGGAGTTTTCTCTTTCCTGATCCTAATGAAAATCTCCCCAAAGCTCAACATTACTAGACAAGTGCAGCTGTTAGTTTAATTTTGTCCAGATCTTTACAGCTGATGGACTGCTCCATAATGGCCACGCCTGAGCAGTCAGCTCAATTATAGGTGCCTAACCTTGTGGTATCCAGCTGAATCAGCTTGTAGAACACCAACAGATTTCCAGGGAGAGAAGCACAGGGCAATAGAACCCTCAAAGATTAATTTAAGCTGCCCGTTATTTAGACTCACTTTTCTTGGTTATTGTTTAGAGATCCCTTCAAAGCAGCACATGGAGCACAGCTCAGAAACCACTGCTTCAACTAAGACACCAGTTGCTGGAGCTTGGCAAGTTTCCACAGGTTGAGGGCTGCCCAACAATCCTCAGATTCACTAGAGAAAGAGAATGCCTGGATGACTGAGAAGGATAAAGTTTTATGCTCTGACATCTCTTTGAGACGATACTCTAATTCTCAAACCAGTTATCTAGTAATGCTCTGAACATGTAAGTGAAGAATCCACTTACTTCAGATGTATGTGAAGAAGACCATCTTCCTTCTGTGCAAACCAGCACAGAATTTGCAAATACTGACATGCTGCAACTCCATGATGAATAACCAATCCCACCTTCTTTATACTTGCAGAAAACTTTCAACCACTCATCTCAGTGGATCTGACAGCACACAGATTTCTGCAGAAGCAGTACTGAAGGCAGGGTGCAGAGAGGTGATGGGACTACCTCTGCCCTGCCTAAGCAGCCAGCAGCACATCTCCAGCCTCCCAATTCCACGCCAAAACCCTCAGATCATGTCACAAGAGTGTGCTCTCTAGTTAGATGGCTTACATAACTAACCAACACAGTATGAATTGTACATGTCAGCTAGTGTAGTCTAAACCACAGTTCAGATTTCCCTTTGGGAAAATCCTCCTGCTTTAGAGATTGATACTTGTTTTTTAATGAGCATACGACTATGGGTATTCACGCAGATACAAGAACAGATCATAGAAGGGGTGTGCACACACCTTAATCATCACTTCAATCTGGTTTCTAATATTTTGTAGGTTTTTCCTATCCTTTTCACAGCTCCAACAAAGCATAACCCATTAGCTGAACTCAAAAATAAACCCCAACAGCTTCAAGCTATAAATAACTAAGCCAGATATGCAGGATTCTATAAACTCCTATTTTCACCATGCAAGGGCAAGCAAACAGGAAAGGCAAGGAGAATGGGTGGAGTTAGATTTTTTTTTTTTTTTTTTTTTTTTACAGCATATTGCTGTAACAACAGATCACACTTACATACAAATGCTGTGCAGACTGTCAGAGCCGAAGAGGCACATGCATGAGCTGCAGAACCATAAAACAACACACCGGCTGAGTCTGTAAAGATGTCTCTGACCAGCTCACAACCATGGGACAGAGAAATGTATGAACTCAAGGCTTACAGCAGGAAAGCCACAGCACACGTAGAGCTGTGTGACAGGAAGCTTGACCCTGCCAGCTTGCATTAGAAAGGCCTGATTTCCCCCAACCATCTTTTTCAGGACTTTAAGAGGGTTGTGAAAGTGCAAAGTGCTGTCACTGGAGCGATGGCAGAGAGCAGAGGAAAGGAGAAATTTAGAAAGAAAATCCATGCACTGTAACACTGTTGTGATCACCTGTCTCCAAAAACCCCAGAATTATGTGCCCCACCAAGTTTTCCAAGTCTGCAAAGGGAGAGGATTACTTCCTGTCACCTAAACTCTTCCTGTAATTTCTAACAAGCTGGCAAACACCATAAGCCAGTGACTGCAGCCACCGCACAGCCGCATCACTCCATCCCCTCGGAAAGAGGTCATGGAAGCCCCTTGAGGATGTTTAGGTGTCCCCCTCACAGGAAAACCTCTCCATGACCAATCTGGGTGGACCCATTTGGATGGGTGGAATTTGGTCAACCCCAGCACCACTGAGACATCTAGATGAAGCAAGTTGCTAGATGCTGAGGATGCCCCAGCGGTCAGTGATGCTCAGCACCTCTCTTCGGCCAAGAGGGCTACAGGCTTTCTGTCCTGGTATCTTCGCAGTAGTTCTCCATGCTCAAATACTCTGTAGGATACCTTAAAAAACTCAGTACCTTTCTCCCAATTCAATCCTATTCCTGTTTCTTAATAAGACATTGCAAACCTCATTTTTAAAATGATGGTTCTCATCATATTCAGGCATAATTATTTTTGTTTAGGAATGGAGCAAAGAAATGGTATAAATTATGCTTAAGAAAGCCCTTTGGCATTTTAACAGGCATTGGAAAGAACCAATTTCAGAAGTGTCTTATAATGGATGTCTCCATGGATACCTCTTTGTCAGCAACTCATTAGATAAGAGCTGAGACATGTAAGAGTATCTTCTGCATTTCAGAAGGTACCTCAAAAACACTAATTATGCAAATCTCCATCTTCTAACTGATGGATACTTGTAGGTTCAGGTGACAAAATGGATAAACTGAGCCATGCTAGGAAAGTAAGGCAAGAGATTTCATTTAGACTCTCTTCGTACGATTGCTGACACTTTGACAGTTACCAGAGACTGGGGAACCCCTTTAGGCCACAAAACTGCGTTTTTCCCCCACTCTTTAACAACAAGAAGATAGAAAGGAAGAGAGAAATGGGAAGGCAGAATTCAGAGAGCAGCATCTGGGACACCTGTGGTGTTTGAAAGAAAGCTGAAGAGTCTGCGGTGGCAGAACCATCACCAGGACTAGCAGGACCTGGTAGCTGGAGAGACACAGCCCAGACGAGTTAAGATGAGCACTCCTTCTAGATACTCCACAGATTGGTGACTAATTAGTCTCCAAAAGAACAAATACTTCAACTAAAACAAAAATCCAGCTCTGATAGAAACACAGGAACCACAAAGCTAGCTTGACTTTCAGGATAGTATCAATGGCACTAGAAAGACAAATACAGCATTGAGAGAGTCATGTTACCTGTAAGCTAGACACAGTTAAAAACCTTTGAAACAAGGTGAATTGTGGGAGATGGGTCCCATTGGGACTTCCAATTTGTTCTTCCATTGCTGAGCACAGCAGAGGTTATAAATGCTGCAATCTCCTACTCCTGAAGCAGCTGGGAGCCCACTCAGATCCCAGCATGGCTTAGAACTGCCACAGGGAAGGGTTTCTCTCTATCCCTGAGCAGCCACTGTAAGTCAGTCTAATTCACAGGAGAAATCCTTTGGACTGCTCTCAATTATGCTGATGTGCCACAGGCCCATGGGACTATCTACCCGCTGGGGATTGCTGGCATGCTGCTTCTTGGCTGCACTGCCTTCCTTGCTTCTCAGGCGGGAGCAGAGAAACAGGGAGCTCCGCAACAGGGGAAAAATCTCCCACCACCAGCCAGCTGGGTGTTTGAGCCGTTTCCCGTGGCACCACGACAAGGCTCAGGACTGAACCTGCAGGCATGACCTCCAAGTAGAACAAAATCTTACTGAATCCTTAGGGGGATAATCCAAGACGAGAGTTGCCTATTGGAAGTAATTTTTTCTGGAGACCTTCCTGTGCGGTGTTTCTATTTCAGGCACGCTACTTTGAAAGCTCAGGAACAAAGTGGAGCCCTGCCAGGTTTCTCACATCCACAACAAAGATAGCTCACCTGAGAAGCTGCCACTGCAATGCTTTACACAGAAATCGTGGTTCAGTCTTAGGACTGGGAAGTTTGAATAAGGCAGAAAGTTGGATCTGCACAGCAGGTTTGTACAGGTAAAAAGTCAGAGCCTGGGAGCACTGCTGTGTCCCCCAGCACAGTTCTGACTGGCACCGGCTCAGACCCAGCATAAAACTGGGTTCAGATTAAGAGAGGTAGATAGGAACATTAAGAACTCTCCAGGAAGTACAAAATGCTGTCTGCAATTAAAGCTGAGGGATACACAGAGATATGGTTTATTGGAAAGGGATGCTGAGGCAGAAATAGTTACCCTCCAAGCATCATCTTGCTGGCAACTCACACTCAGACAAATGGCTTGCTCACACCCTTCTCCAAAGTTCATACAAAGTCCAGCTTACATGTCTCAGCTTAAAAAATTAAAGGTCAATTCTGAGTATCCCCATTACCCATGTCTACGATGAGGATATGGGCACTTGACCATTCCCACAGGAAAGGTGCGGCAGCCTGTATCAGGCAGACACGACACCAGGAGACACTGCATACACATTACATCACCAACTTATTACGCTTTCTTCCTTGGTGGCTGTTTCATCAAAATTCCTCTGCTGCTCATGTGCAAAAACCTTCTTCATTCCCTAGGAAATTCAGTGTTGATGGGAGAGGTGCACCAAGGCAGGTCAGTCTCCCTAATCAGTCAACATCAGTGCTCTCCACCACTGAGATCACTGCAGCCGCCTGATCCACAGCCCTCCTGCCTTCCACATCTGGCCAAAGCCAACCTCAGCTCCCACTGCACCACCCTTTTACCCTACGGCACGCCACCACTGGGCACAGTAATTGCAAACTCTTCTTTCTCTTCCTGCCACATGATTTTTGACTGAGCAGTGACTGTACCCCCACTGAACAGACCAAGTATTTGTGTTTCATCTGTCACACAAACACACCAATGGATTTAATTATGCAAGAACTGGCTCCCTTGTGGAGCATCTTCATTATTAGTCCTTTACCTGAGGCTGTATGTGCAGAAATATTCTGAGTTTTTCTAATGACAATTACTTGTATTTATGTATCGCCTGTCATCCCAAAGAATCCCCCACCGCTGTAAAAGCGAGGAAGCACTTTACCTATCCCTGAACTATAACTACCTCAACAGTGCAACGTGGCAGCTCTTCAATGCACACAGTGATCTGGGTGTGAAAGGAGGAAAGTTTCCCCAACCTGTGACAAGAAAGCAAAAGAAAAACTTTACACAGCGAGTTTCTCAGCACTGAGACCTTTAGCACAGTCCTACTAAATCAGTCAGTCCCTTCAGGACACTGCCATGCAGACACAGGGGCAACTCTTCAGATGCACAAAGAGCACAGAAGCTTTCGGGTTCTGATCATGTTGAAAACAGATTTTTTTTTTTTTTTGGTTAGACCTTCAGGCTGGAGACAGTGCTGTGAAACACAGGTAATGCCATTGATGTTTACTTTAGGGTACCTGAATCAATGTGCTGCAGCTTGTGCTTGAACCTCCTCTGAGCTCTCCGCACCTCAAACACAGGAAGGAAACGGTGCAATTTACAGAAAGCACAAGAGCACTTCAGAGTCTCAAATTCCACTAACTTTTTAAACGGCAGACTTATGCAAACCTGAATTTTGAGCTTTTTTTTCTCCCAACTGTTTTCTCTAGGAATCCCTCTCACAGAACAAAGCCTTGTTGTGCCTAAGAAAGAAGATATATCCATTCCTGACAAAAACCTTCCTTATGTAAGGTAAATTCACTAACATATTCCTGGCTCCCACCTCCGCTCCACTCTCCCAAGAGCAGCAAGCCAGGGCTTCCAGCTACCAACCAAGCACCATTAAACTGTGACTTCCTGAAGATTCGATTGGAACAATTATTATGCTCATGATAGGTGTGGCAGTAATTTTCATCTAAACATCTCCTTTACAGCAGATGTGAAGAAAGTGAATGGCTAAGGTTAACCAAAGCTAGGTTCTCAATACTGAATACGGCATTAGGAAGTTAGGCACGTGAATAAAAAGGACTGTAACCTATACAGAGGTCAAGGAGTCAAGAGCAGTTAATTCATTTCGACCACAGCCATCCTCCATGACCCTGAGGAAATCATATGCCTTCTCCGAGTTTCATTTGCCTATTCAGCTACACGTGAATGATAGCTCAGAGTCGTTGGGGTGATCGGAGGAAAGCACTCTTGACAGCAGACGTGCCAGCTACCCGCCATGTATACTTCTGTGATATGACATCCTTTTTGACTTCTTTTTATTCTTCATGAATTTCCTCAATAACTACAGCTTTCAGAATACATTTTAAGACAAAGACATGCTTGAATATTAATGCTATCGAAAAATAATGGGAGTTGAAAGTATGTCCTTGATCACGTCTAGACAGAACCAGATATAATGGATTTCTAGTATCTAGGTAGTAGATATAAATAGATTAATATTACTCAAAGACCTGGAACATCTCTGTGCATTACCCAGAGAGGAGTGATCCTATAGCACAAGCCCTTACTGAATATCTGTTGTCTTACGAAGAGTGCACCATTCAGATCTTGAATCGCTATCTGTGAAGTACCTGGAGGAAAATGGTCACAGGGTGCTGGGGAACTGCTCAGAGTCCACTTGCCAATCTCTTCCCTTCTAGTAAAGGGAGTGACAAACACTATCAGGACCAACAACAAAACTGAAGCTCCGGAAACTGCATCCAAAGACCGCAGGCAAAGTGCCGTACCAGCCTCTCAGTTCAGACACGAACGTCAGTGTTTGAGTCAAACAACTGGCCAAGAAAACATGAACAGCATACGTGAGGCCAAACCTGGGTCTGAACTCCATGACTCTGTTTCAGAACCCTCAAAGACAGCAGATGAATTCCCAACTCTGAGCTCCTAAGAAATTCATACTCCTTTCCTGTTACAGCCAGCAGCCCAGAGAAGGCACAAACTGAATTCCTCCAGCATCTTACACAGTCACAGTGGAGGCTGCTGTGATCAGATGTCCAGGCCCTTCTGACTGTTCAGTGTAGGTCTATTGACAGCACAGTAGCAAAGAGGGATTTGGCCCCAGGTGCATCAAAGCTAGTAAAGACAGAGACAATATCAAAACTGTCTGATCGCTGTTTCTTGCGCTCTTCCGCAGATAGGTGTATTTTTGATTGCGAGACTCATACAACACAGTGTGACCATAATGCTATCCCTGCCGACTATCCCTACTTTCTTTTGGAAGGAATAATGTGACTCCCATGAATGTGCCCCAGATTCCTCCTGCACCCACTCTTCACCAGCAGTTAACTGTGATCCTTGGCAGCCTTGCATCAAGGTCACTATGCTAGGCTTCCAGTTTCTTCCTTCATTAAGAAGGAGCCACCATCAGGAACTGGCAGACTTTTTGGGGGAGGCTTAGCTGGTTTTGAGCCATGGGCCAAAGGAGCGCTTGCTCCCCCCAAGGCTTGAGTCTTGGTACTATTGAGTACCCCAAATGTTAACAGGCAGCAGCAAACCAGTCACACAGACCTAGCTGTTGAGCAGCAGAAACATGCAGGAGTCCAGGATCCCAGCCTGTGTTTCAGACAAGCCCTATTCCCATTGCTTATGTCCACAAATTTGTTTCCCCAAGGGTAGCACAGAAATGCTTATTGGACCCAGAGCTGGTTTGGTAAAAGCAGCAGAGTGTTGGTATAAGAAGCATTCACACTTAGCCAGGAGTTCAGCAACATGAAGACCTTTGTCAAGAAGCGGGGCGGGGGGGGGGGGGGGGGGGGGGGGG
>JAVKLA010000039.1:1923928-1974684 GCA_034782735.1 Sagittarius serpentarius | reverse complement strand
GGAGACAGAGAGCAGACGTGGGTTCATCTGTGAGTTAAGGCTGTTTTAGGTGTAAGCCTGGGGGAATTAACTTTAACACTCCATTTCAGCTTCTTTTTCCCTTTTTCTTTTGCACAAACTTGCATCTATCTCCTGTCAGACTTTGATGGCTTTATGTAACTGTTTAAAAATTGAACAAGCTTCTTAACTTAGGTTTAGCAGAACACACTTTTTTGCCTCTCTCCAATGCACATTAAGAATAAAGATTTCCAGAGAAAACAAGAACCTTTACCGTTCTCTGACATCAGCCACTGTAGTACACAAAGCCATGTCCTTGAGGACTATATTTTTTGTACATTCTGTTCCCATACAAGCCAACGCATCTGCAGCCCCAGTGGGCTTTACAACTGGTAGCTGGAAAGACTCATCCCAGAGAAAATACACAGGTTAACCACCACAACAGCACCCACAGTGCAACGATTCCACAGGTGGGAGAGTCCTAGAAAGCAGGAATGACGAAAGAAACTCAAAAACCTTGGCAGTAAGGTATGGCACTAAAAGCCCCAAATGGCAGGCAAGGGTTTGCCCCATTTTACGGCCTGACACACAGTCTGTGACCTGCTGCTATCATGAGAATAATTTTTTTTTTAAATACAAGCTGAAAAAGTTTCTGCTCTGTGTGACTAGATGAAAAAGCTTGAGAAGACACTCCCTCAAGGCTCAGAAAACATAGGCAAATAACCCCTACCCTTTTCTGTGTGTTTGTATTTCTTAATTACATCAGTTTCTAAGCTAGAACCGTATTTGTTGATGCTTCAGGTTGGCACTGCTGGTGGAAGAGGCTTTCAGGAAACCCAGTAAAAATATTGAACAGCAAGATTTGTAATTAAAGCCCTTCCCTTCTTTTGCTTTGTCTATTAGAAAGTGTCTGTCTGTGTTTGTATTGTGGGCTCTTTAGGGCAAACACTGTTTCTTACTGTTTGCACAAGCTCAGAACAACAGACGGTTCCGACTGGGGGCCAAGAGCTATATTCAACAACAAACACACAGCACAGGCATCTCTCCCTCAAGCTGTTTTGCTCCCAGCTTGGAGCTAAACCACAGGGCTTGCGGCAGCGGGCTCGGCCTGCGAAAGGCACCAGCTACGGACTTTGTCCAGCTCCAGTTTTGGGAAGCAGTGAGCAAAGTGCACCCAGTTCTGTTCCTGGTGGTCACTGCACCACACCTGGCAGCCCGCTGCCATCTGGCACGCAGTGTTCATCCTCTTCTCCCAGGCACTGGGCAACTCCACCGGCCACCCTGTGGCAGCCTCTTTCTGCTCATTAACCCTGAGCAACCCTGGACACAGCGATCCCAGCCAGGAAATCCAGAGTTCATGGCGCACACTAACACTGTCAGCCTTTCCCCAACACAACAGTGCTGTACTTCCCCCAAGTCACAAAACTCCCAAGGGACACAACTGCACTGAGCACTGCCACATCCTCACACCACGTTTTGCTTGTCCCCAGCCTGATGCTGGCCCCAGAGGAGGTACCCTCAACACCCACATAACCCCATATGCTGCTGGTTATGGCGTGTTGTATCCATGCATCCCACGTCAGTTCTTGGTGCGTATGGACAGTCATGCTAGTGTGTCAGCGTCCCGCAGTGGGCAGGAACCTGCTTCAGGGGTGCGGCCCAGCCCACCGGCCATACGTGGTACAGGTTTGCTTTAGGGACTGTCTGGGCACAGAACAGAAAGAAAGTCCAAAGTATAGACCCAAGGTTTGCACTGCAGTGGGACCTTAGAGGCTAAAAGCTGGATGGAGGAGTCACCAGACTAAGGATCCAGAAGACAGAGGAGCATCCCAAAGAAAAACAGCACATTTTTAGAGCCCTGACTAAAAGACTGCAGCTTCATGAGGTTTTCTGAATGTGGCCTGCTTAGGCATCTGCACTGTGCATCCAGAGTTTAGCATTTGGATCTAACCAGACAGCAGAAGCAGCATCAGCAAAAGAACACCTAATGCAGATTTGCAGAACAGTGCCATGTGTTGCAGCCACATCAGGCAAAAAGCAAATAATGAAATAATAATTGGAAGAAGATCCTGACCCTGCCTTAGAGGCTGCAGAGGCGTTGCTGCCAGCACAAGAGCTGTGGCTCTACGGCGCACAGGGTGCAAAGGAAGTACACGTTTCCTCACGGCCCAGGGCTCATCCTTGCACGGACGCTGCTTCCCAGCATGTCACAGGCAGCTGCAAAACAGAGTGCTATGCCTGCCTTCCTGACTAGAGCTTAAAATTGCACAAAACCTGCCCCCAAACCAGGCTGAACTGCTCTAAACCACCCCCATTTCCGCACCCATTCTGTACAAAGCCACGAGGGATCACCGCCCGCCCTTGCAACTCCCACAGAGGTGGCTGCACCATGCTCCGCGCCATGGAGACGACCTGGACCTCCACTGGCCTATATGCAGCATGTTATATAAGCTATACGGGAGGCAACTCCTTTCGCACCACCACCAGTTACCTGGTTAACCCCCAAATCACAGCAGACCCACGGCTGCCTACAACAGCATCGCTCAGCCCAACTGCTCAGTGTCAAGCAAGAGTTATCCACAACCAAACTTCTGACCTACTTCTGTGTTGTGTTTCTCCCCCTCCCTGCTCCTGCCCTCAGTCCCCAATTAAATCTGTGTGAGATTTCCTCAATTATCCTCTTCCTGCTAATAGATGTGGAAAGAGGATGCCATAACAATGTATTCCCCTGGCAATGGTTCAAAATAAATCTCAGAATTAATGTTGAAGAGTGCAGGACGTAGGAATATTTTAATTAAACATAAATGTATGGAAACGAGCAGTTACATTTAAGAAAACTGATCTTTTGCTGTCACCACAATACTTAACCTCTCAGCCATGCAGTGAGAATCCTAGTGCTCTTATTTAATTGTCAGGCCTGTAAATCAGCACTAATCTCCCCTTTCTGTGTAGCTATGCATGCTGACATTCAGCTAAGGTCAGCTATTTCAGAATACAGCAACACTCAACAGGCACAACCTAAACAGTAACATGCATGGGAATCCTGTTTGGAAAACACTCAAGTTTGGAAAAGGCAAAGCATCCTAATGCTTGAAACAGACAGATACCTATTACAAAACTCGGAGCGGGGACCTAAACAATAAAAAACTGTGCTTGGAAATTTTTGCAGGAGAAAAAGTTTATATATACCTTTGGAAAGTGGAGGAGCAGGAATAGAGAACTCCTATTTGAACACATTAAGTAAGATATTCTGATAGGCACTCGCAATTCTGTATGAATATAGAGGTAATTTGAACAAGATTTCTAATTGAGACAAAAAACGTCTGTGAGGAATAGGTAATGAACAATGCCTGGGAATCACCTTGCCCATTACAGAAGACGGTAAGCCTTTGTTCAACTTTATAGGCCCCTTTCGACTCATCCCAGAAAAGTATTGTGAGATAAGAAATTGCAAGTCTTCATAAAAAGGAGGCTTTAATCCAATGGAAACTACATCTGCACAACTACAAGCTGCATTTTCCATACCTGAGTTCCTACTTTATCTCCTCTATTTATCCAAAACTGTACCTTGGGCCAGAAATGGTATATGATCACCTAACAGCTAGATAACTAACTGCAATTAAACACATCACTGCAAAGGGAGCTCAGTGTAGCAATACTACAGAAGAAAAAAGTTTATTTTAAGCCTGGTGGAGAGTAACATGCAGCATACTAAAGGCAGCCAGACCACATCCCTGCTGCAAATACCCAGTAAACTTAACAGGCAGCATGTCCATAAGTGCACAGCAAATAGCTGGTAGGGTTATCTCAAAATCATTTAGGGCACTGCAGTGCTGAATGAGGCTGAAATGAAAACAGATGAAGACTTAAGCCAAGGGAATGAAGGAAACATCTCCACAATGAGATGTGAAAGCATCTCCCACAGCAAGGAACAGACAGGCTAACAATCACACAAGACTGCAGAAACGAACAGGCTTTCACTGTGCTAGAGATGGACTGAGTACAGGAAGAAAAGGGAAGAAAACATTTTTTTAACTATTCTCCAGTATTTCTTCATGCTTTGTGTATGACCTGGATGTCAAAAATTATTAACACCCCTGGGAACACAGTGCCATCTCTCAAAACCCTAGTCCCCTTTTTGTATAAGAAAGACAGTAACTCCTACCTCACTGAAATGATAAGCAACAATACTCTGCTTGTCTCTGGAAAACATACTTTCTCTAAATATCTCCCGAGAGGTTCCAAACAAAAAGCTGCAGCTTCTCCTCTCGCCTCCCTCCCATTGCTGTTTGCTGTATGTACACCAAAGGCCTTCGTTTCCACCTTAATGCTCATGTACTGAAGCTATTTTTGGCCAAGAATGACGTGGGTTTGTTTGCATAACTGGGTTCCCACCTCATGATGTGCCGCTCTAATAGTTTGCAAAATAATAGCTGGAAAATGTCCGATTCCCAAAGTAGTGCCTGTGAAGTTTGGCTTGCCTTTATCTTAAGGCCAAAAAAAAAAGAAGAAAAAAGGAGGAAAAAAGTCTTTCTGCAGAGGCACTTATAAAATGCTTCAGCAAGATGTAAACCGAATTATTTAGTGATGACCACCTGGCATGCAGGGATTTAATTCTGCTCTGTTTTAGGTGAAAGAGTATCGAAACAGAAAAGACAAAACTTACACAGGAAGATAACCATTTTACACAGTGGAGTTTTAAACACTACAGCCAGATCCACTGCAGACCTGATTTGTAACAACTCACGTCAACCCAAAATATCATCCATAGGAAACGCAAACTTATCACTGATGGTTAAAAACAAAAGCAGAGCTCAAAATAGCAGCATTTCAGATGAAGCGAATATGTCAGTTGGACTACTCTCAACTGTCAAAACTGAGCTGTAATCACAGATCTCTCCTGAGGAATATTTGGTATTTGTCCAGTGTTAAAAATAAAAGTGAGGTATCTTAAAAGAGAAAGAGATGGCCCTAATAAAGAATGTAGGAAAATAAATCATGTGTACAAAAAGATCCAACCACTCGTTCTTCTTGTCCAGTCCCCAACTACCAGCAAAAGATGGACAAAATCCATTTCTGTAACAACTCTGTCACTACAAAATGCTGTAGAGGTGGGACTGAACATTTTCCTAATCTGCGCAGCTGACTGAGCCAGGAGAACAGACAATTTTTGTTTCAGCACACCCTTGTTTTGAAAGTACCAGTGCTTCAGGTACTTACTTCACTCCCAACCAAAGCTTCGCCTCCCAGAATGGTGCTGCCTGAGCAAGAACTTCCCATTTGGGCAGAATTATTGCTCAGTTTATACTTGAGACATCTCCCTTCACTATCTTCCTCCCTCATCCATCACCCTTACCCACCCCTGCACCCAAGATTAAAAGGGCTTGAGGCATTTCACTTCACATACTCATTGGCTCCAGTGAAGTCACATGGATAAATGAATAACACAAGACCACAAGCAGCTCAAACCCTTACAAACCCTGGCCGCAGTAAAGAGAAGGGACAGAGACTGTGGTGGGGAAGGGAATAGCTCTCCCTCCTCATCTCTAGGAAGGAATTTCTAACCTGCACAAATCACTGAGATGCCAGAGATGGGAGGAGAGTCTAGAAACATCTTTCTTACCCTGCACTGAAACAACACATCCTGGGAGCTTCGCTCATAGCATTGGCTGGCCGATTGTGCTGTGTTGTATTTCAGCAGGGGAATATCCAGCAAGCACCATACAGTGCAATTACAGGGAAAACACCTAACAGTACACTGTTCAGCAGGCTTGATGGAGACAAAATAACATACCTGTTTGCAAAAGACTGCATTAGCTTCTTAACCATTTCATGGAATTGCTGTGGAGCTGAAAGCCTCACAATGCAGAGCCCAGGTCTGTCGTACTGCAAAGACAGTGGAAATTTCCCAGAGGTGCTCAAGTCAGCAGTGGCCCACGCAGCTGAACATCTGGGAGTCAACACTCACAAGACAAAGGCAATCCCACAAGACAGCTTCTGTCAGCGTGGCCCTGTGCAATTCCAGGAACACAGACATCATCGCCAAGACACCCGAGTGTATCACTGCTACAGTGAAGTCTTGCAAAGCTTTAATTTACCTTTTTCTCTTTGTTTTCCCGCTTTCTAGAGGATATCACCTGACTGCAGCCCATTTAAGTGCCCAAACGACAACTGCAACAAGGCAGCCCTGTCACTGCCTGGCAACATGCTGCTCACTATTCAGCTCAGTCCCTTCCACAGCATTATGCTGATTTGTCATATCCACTTCTACATCTAAATATCTCAGAGACACCAAGTGCCCCTACAGCATAGCAAGTTCCCTTTAAAAGGCAGTCACAAACCATTCCCAGGCTGCAGTGGGACCTGCTTGTTTCTCCAGGCGAGGCTAACCTCACCTAAAAATTTGGAAGCATGTCCTGAGACAGAGAGCTAAGAAGCACCCGTCATACAAAGGGCAGTGGTGGAGTTATTTCTGCTTTTAGATATGTAAGTTCTTGTATGAGGAGTGTAAAGGGGAATCATTCCATACCGACTCATCTCCCTTGGAGGATTCTGCTTCTTGGGCATCCCACTCCAGCTGTGGTTTACAGCAGGCCTTTTCTGGCTTGCAGCAATTACTCTGCTTTCCTTTCTCTCACTTACCAAATCCTATATAGCATCACTGGGGAGAAACCCTGTGTTTAAACACCACCACCACACAAAGAAACAGCAAACAAGCAGAATTGCAAATGACAACACTTTGTTAGCACGTAGATTTGCAGGAAAATACATCTTGACCTGGGAAGCGACCAGTGCCCAAGCAGCTCTCCACTCAGCATAAGTTAAATCCACTGCTGAGGGCAAGAGTGGTTCAAGGCCAGTGGCCAAAGACCCCTCCGAAGGTGGTCCCCTGTGCTGTGTCCCTGACAAGGGGGTGGTTTCTCTGATGCCGGCTCATGGTGGTTCAGGCTCTGCAGCCTCCCCGACTCTTCAAAGGGTACTGCAATGCATCCTGCTGATGCAGAGTCTGTCTTGGTATTGCAATGGCTAACGGTATTTAATACTGGTAACAGCAATGCTGCAACCAGCTATTATTCCATCTTTTTTCCAGTTACACAGGAGTGCAATGGTGACCCTATCACACCAGACAGAGCTAACATGAGTGTCTATTCTTGTTCAGTTAAGACTGATCTCTCAAGGTTTTTGGACAACAGGATAATATATTTCCCTAGATATTAGAGACTGAAAGAGATTTATTAGGGGAATTATTCTCTATATTCCGTGCAGTCCATTAAGAGATGAAGTTTTCCCTGATTCATTGAGGAGCTCATTGCAGGCCATGTGATTTCCCTAATATAATACGCAAGTTCCCTTTGCAGCTTCTCATCCTGTTAATTTTATATTCCTCATTCTCCAAGTACAAGCACCGTGTTGGGTTAATGTCCCAAGTTTAATACAAGGAAGAAAACCACTATAATTCTGCAGGATAAAACCAGGGACAAAATTAGACCCTTTACTCCTACCTGTGGTACTAGATAGTGGCAGCTTGTTACGCAAACGCTACTTCAGCTTCTTGATTTCAAAATGCAGAGCAAAATCCAGCCAAAGCAACTGCACCTTCCCTGCAAGCCCCAGGTTTTCACATGCCAGTCAAAGCATCACAGCAGTGTGGCTAGCTGCACTGTATTTGTTTTTCATTAATGTATCCCCTCCACGTTACACAAGTATCATCAGATTAGAACAGGTAGGGGAAAGGAGCAGAGGGGATAGTCCCAGATCTTCCTTCCAGGGTGTCAAAGAAAACAAATCAAGAGCTTTGGACACAGCGTGGTGTTGCACACAGCTCACACCACCACAGGAGGAAAAGGACAGCCCTCCCACCTCCACACTGCAGCTCTCCATCACAGGAGCTGAACGGGAGGAACTGCCCTTGGCTATGTCAGTCTGATGATGCAGTGAAGTGCTTCGGACCTCATCTCTGAGATTACAGGGAGCCACACACATGGTACCTGCTTCCCCTTCAACCCTTGATGAGTTTCTGGATGTATTCACCTAGCCAGTGACTTCAGCAGCACTTCTGTACGGAAGATGCATCTCAGAATCACATCTTGGCAGCTACAGAAGAATTTCTGAAGCTATGACCTGTGCTTTTGCCTTTCCCTCCCAAATTTAGCTCCTTTCCAGCTAAATACTGGTGACACTGCAGTGGCCTTGAATCACAAATGCAGCCAGAGCTTAGGAAGCACTACAAAAGCATTTGTTCCAATATTTACTCAGAGATTTTTCATGCTACACCTACCATGGACTTTAGTTTATTGAGAACATAGTGCACTGGGGAAGGGCAAACCACACAGAGTATACATTGCTGCCAAGCAAAATGTCATTAAGGTTTTAGCAATGCAACACAAATTGAGTTTACATTAAAGCTTCTTTTGTATAAACCATATCCCAGAGTGAAACACAGTGACAGAGCTGAGTAACGAGTTGAAGCAGAGCAATCAAGGTAGAACTACAGAGCAATAGAGAAAAGGATTCATTCCAAGCTGGTATTTAAGATGAGAATAGAGAGCTTAATTTGAACTACAGAAGAGGTGATTATGTACAGTCACCTTTATACACGCATTTAATACTATGTAGGATGCAGTACCTACCACCTGCAGTTGCACAGAAAACACCCCAAGGTCCAATTGCACTACAAAGACCATCAAGAACTGGAAGCTGAGATTCTTCTTAATATAGGCTTACGTGTCCCCTCTAAACAGCTGAGAACCACTTCTAAGTCTGGAACTTCAAATCTCTCTCTTGTGCCACCCAGAACAGAAAGCCACAACTCAAAGTTCACCATTTCATCATTTCAAGCTTCTCCTTCCTATAAGGGTTCAAGCTCACTGAAGCCCTGTCTGTCCCCAGGTGTGGTGGAAAAACACCCATGCTATGGTACTGTTGGTATAACACCAAAGTAATCAAGGCTCATGTCCCTCCAGCACAGCTCTGTACAAAAACACAGCACTCTTAAATGTTATTTCTAAGCAAGACAAAATAACGAGCATGGTAAGTTTGTTAAGTACTGCTCACTTCTGGTACTAGGAGTCCTAAAAAGTATTTTGCACTAATACTCATCACAGTCACTGGGGAGCAAGTTCAAAGCACAGTCCATTCATGCGAAATGGATGCAAATGGATTTAGGGATGACCTACAGTTCACTGGAGACTATACACACTCATTCAATGTTTTCCGTGCTCTGACCAGTTCATAAACTAAATCAGACCTCAGGTGCTTAAAAGGCTGCCCACTGCTGCAAACCTCACTAATTCAGAGATCCTTGCTGAGCACTCTCCACACAGACAGATGAGGACCATGTAACAGCATCAGAGTTACGAGGCTCTGAGACAGGGGCATCAGGATCTGTCAGCCTGGACTGAATTGCTGTTTCCTTCTTGAATAAGCAAGCCAATTTTCATTTACTTTTTTTAGTAATACTGCACAGACAGTTCTTCAGAACTTGCAAAAAACATTTATAAATGCTTAAGTGTGCCCTCACAGAAGAAAACAACAGAAAAAAACTATATAAAGATTTCAGAGCACTGCTAAATAGAGCAGCATAATGGGTTTATCAAGATATAAAACAACCCCCCCCCAAATATACAGATCAGACATACCCTGCCAGCAGAAGTACTGAATGTTTAAAATAAGGGAAGAGAGATTCAAAGAGGATGTATTTTCCTGGCAGCCCTCCATACATGCATATAAACCTCTCGTAACCAGCACACTGATATTTAAACTAATTAGCACCAGGAAAGCCACGGGACTATGCTTTTCTATCAGCCTATTCACATGGACAGAAGGACTAAAAAATGACTACGATTACATACAGCTCACGTATCAGAATGCAGCAGTCCAAGATCCCTGCCACACCCCCTTCCTCCCCTAAGTAGCGAGGCAAGAGAAACATGGTGCAGGACACATTTCAAATAGGAAAAAAAAAAAAAAAAAAAAAAAAACCCCACTAAACCAAAAGCGCACTCACCATTATGCTAGAAGATAAAAATAGAAAGCAGGAGAGCTGGTATTGAATATCAAGCAGCATTCCCTATTCATTGCAGCACAGCGTGAGCAAGAGAGAACCCAAATCAACTTTCCCTTCACTCTGTTCTCTTGGAGGCTGCACGTTGTTTGAATTTCCTGTTCCTCATAAACATGCCAATGGGGAATTAGCTTTCGGGAGCTGTGGACTCACATATCCACCGTCATCACAACGACAACCCCCCACCAGCCTCTGAAAATAGCTCATGACTTAAGAAAAGAGAAAGGACAGGCTGGGTTGGTGGGTTTTTGTGAATATTTAACACCTTTGCACAGCAGGACTGCCTATTATTAGTACAGGGGATGTCAAAGAAGCTGACTCTCATGCAAAGTGTCCATTCTAACTAATTAGATGGTGGCTTCCTCCAGCATGTAAATCTGGGCTTTAGTCCCTTGTACAAGAGCACACAGGACAGAAAGAGGGGAAAAGGAGCAGAGAACAGGAATGTTTGCAGTCATCTTTGCTAAGTTAAAGGCTAAAAATTAAACCTCTAGTCACAGGTAAGATAGAGAGAACCATCACAGACATGCCTCCACACATTGAGAGGACGGGTCTGATTTTAAGATGGGCTGAATCTCCTTCTGGAGTACATCCCCACAGCATTTGTCTCTGGAAAGAGCTGAGATGACTTAGACTGGACAGCTAACTAGAAGCAATAAGTCTCTTCATAAATAGCAGCAGAGGCCAGTGACTTGGGTCAGAATGAAGCCAATACAGGATGGGACTATCATCCAGTGCTTCTGCCCTCCAGACCATAAAACATCTCCCAGAATGGCTCCGGGGCTGGAGAAAGTAACACATTTCTCCCCTTGTCCATCATCCCCAGGGATCAGCCATGTCCCAGCTGGCAGAACCTGCCTGAGGGTAAGTCACAGAGGCATGACAGATGCCAAGGGCCCCATCAAAGCTAGGGTAGCCCTTTGGGTTACTCTTTGGCATTTCAGCTGTCTGCCACAGCAAAGCCTTCAGTTGTTTTGGGCACCTTGAGGTCCCGTGCAGGTTGGTCTTGATTGTGCCAAACTGCTCCCATAAAAGCAAAGGCTCTCAGTGACCTAAGTGCTAAAACAAAATGCTTTGCGCATAAACTGTTTCAATTCAGAGTTTTCTCCAGGCTAAGTGTACTTCTGAAAACAAAACAAAAAAAAAAAACAAAAAAAAGAAAAAACACAACCACACCACAAAACCAAACACTGAAAGCTTTTATAAGTCTACTCAGTTTGACCCTACTTACTTTTTTCCTGCTTCTTGAATTAGGAAAGAAATAAAAATATTGCATGCCTCTACATGTACCACCCTCCAGTGCTTCAGTTTTCTTATTCCCACCTACAAAGTGGGAACAATAAAACCTTACCTACTCCATAGAAAATTTCTAAAGCTTGTTCCCAGACTTGCAGACACTCACTTGTTAGGACGGCTTGGGCATGACTGATAGAAGAGAGCCGCGAGCAGTAAGAAATAACACAGGTTTATGTATGCACATGTGCACTCCTAGGATGAAGATGAGGTAGAGTACAGGATTAGACACTTGCCCTTCTCTCCTTTCCTGCTACCACCACTTACTTCTGCAACTGCATTTTGCCATCTCTGCTGTCTGGACAGATGGATTAAGATGCAGCCAGCTGCAAAATGATGGACATAGTTACCAGATGTGACAAACAGTGGTCTTGATAAGGGGGATTCCTCCTTGGGCTTAGGGTCAGCCTCTCAGCCCAGACTTCTGGGTCAGCAGGTAGTTAAGAGATGCCATTTCTAAATCACACATACAACTCTACCAAAAAAAAAAAAAAAAAAGAGGAAGGGAAGGGAAGGGGAGGGGAATGTTTTTTGCCAAAATCTGCACATTGCACAGAGCAATGAATGAGCAGCCTCCGAGGGTTCACAAGGCAGTTGCTCATCAACAGCTCCTCATTTAGGCATGGCACGTAGTGATACCGAAGCTCTTTTTGCACAACCACCCACATCTCTCCACGGGCCAAGACGGCACTAATGTCACTAAGACAAGCCCAATGCTTTGTCAGTCTCCTCTTGCTGTCACTCCATCTCACACATTCCCATTCAACATGGAAGTCAGCCACAGCTTCTGCAAAAGCCTGGCCTCTGGTTTGGAAGTATAAATCACTCCTTTCTGTGCTAGCTCTGCCACCTGACTGGTCGTCAGCTGTCAATGAATGCACCTGACAAGAGACACCCAAGCCCACAAATCTTACCTCAAATTTATAAATCTTGCCAAAGAAGAAATTTGTTTCTGGCAAAGAGGTGATTTACAGACCCGTAGATCTTCAGTCAGCTTGGGGCAGAGGCGACAGATGAATTTTCCAGCACTGCTATTGTAAGCCACATTTATATATCCTACTCTTGCAGCACTTAACACAGTACCTCTGATTTATAAACCTCAGCACAGGTTTCACACCTGCCTGTTCGCCATAATTCAAGCTGAGCAACAAGCTGCCTAATGGCAGTGCTGAACAAGTCTCTGAGGGCGTCTCGATCAGCACCCAAACCCAGTTCTCTGTCCCAGTGATGCATGGGTCTTCGGCACACCCATGTCTGAGCCAAACATCACACACAGGTCTTTGTGCTCATGAGAAGCTTATTTCCCTTTCCAGTTCCACATCCTTCCTAGGTATCACCACCAGAGAAGCAAAGTTTCTTAACTAACCCTTCCCAAACTTCAGCAGTATTTTTGGTTTGCTGAAGTTTCCATTTTCTGCTGCCTTTGTAAGGGTGCTCTAATGTCAGGCTCTATTTGCAATCAGAAACAGGTCTGGTTTTATAGAGATGACTGAGGACACAGGCCATCTTGTTTCTCACGCATTCAGTAGCAATACTGTGTCAAAACAGAATAGCACCTTGGTTTCCAAGCAGGGCCTGAAGGACAGCTATGAAGGCTACAAAACATATGGCTCCTTTAAGAGATGAAGGAAGTGTTTGATTAATTAAAGTAGACCAAACATATCCATGCACTGGTCAGCACCAGATCCTGAACATGGAAATGGTTTATATGAATAACACATGTGATGATATTCCGAGGTAGGGCTTGCATACTGTACGACAGGATAGTTCACTGTTGTAACAGCAACTCTGCAGTTGTCTGCCTTTATTCTGTCCCTGAGAACAAACAGCTCTATTGAATTTGGATCATTTTATCTTCCAGGAGCTTAGATGTTCAAGCGTGCCTATAACCAAAACAGCCTTCCTGAGTAAAAAGAAGCAGTTTACGTCTGGGAAACAAGGTAGGACCCAAAGGGAAAGAAGAGAAACGGAAGGGCTGAACTCCTTGTCTATCTATCCTCTGGCTCGTATCTCAGCCCACAAAAAAAATCAGAAAGAAAACAGAAGTGATGCAAGATGGCATTCCAGAAAGTCATCAGTGACTGAAATACCCATGGTCCATCCCTACATGTGTTCCCTGGAAGCCAACACCCAATGCAAACAGGCTGGAGAAGTCAGTCTCACTTACTGCCAACTTACTGCTTCCATGATGGAAAAACAGATGCAGAGGCCAGGTCCTCCCTGGAAATCACATTTCAGGAAGGCAGTTCATCAGATATCAAAGGGAAAATGAATACAATAAAGGACTGGTAAGGAAGGATATTAACAGGGAGGGAAAGAGCCACAGAGACACAACTGCAGAAGGTCAGTTCCCCCTCTTGATTCTAGCAGGGAAATTCCTGGCTCCCAGATCATCCTTTGTCTGTCCTAGAGGAACAACAAGGGCTAAACCTCTTCTGCTCTGTTCACTAGAAAACTCTCCTTGCATCACGTTAGTTGCCAGCTAGCAAATCTATTGGTTTTTGGACAACTCGGACTCTTAGACATTGGGTACCAGTGAAACCAGACTCACAAGTAATACAAATCCAAAACAAGACCATGGAATAACCAAGGGCTCCAGACTTCAAACACACGGCATGGCATAGATGAAAAACAACCCCTCACCCAAGCAAGGAAATGTATCAGACAAATGGTACAGTTTTTGCCATCTTTTCTGAATTTTTCCCAAAGACATGGACATCCCCAGGCCCACAACAGCTTTTACTTCCCCTACTAGAAGCAACATTCACAAAAAAAAAAAACCAAAGTAGATTGTGCCTTTATTCACGAAATGCTTTGGGAAAGACTCAGTGGCATGAATTTGTCATGAGACGGTGCTGGTAGCAGTACCAAACCGAAAGGACACATGGTTAAAAAGGGAAAGGAAAAAAAAAATAGGATCATCAAAACCACAGAGCAAAGCTATAGGCAATCTGAAACGCAGCAGTCCCCTCCACCTGCAAGGAACACTCAGTCAAAGAAATGGGAGGCCCAACGCCTCCATTAGACCATAAAGCCTCTGATATACATTGAAGGGAAACTAATCCAGGGGGGAAAGGCTAATGCACCCAATTCTTTTATTGTTACAAAAGAACTCTAATAAAAAAATCCCCATCTGTGGCTGAAGGAACCACAGATTCAGGAAGCTGTTAGTAAAGCATATTGTTAGTTTCCGAGGCTAAACATGCGGCAGGTAAATACTACCCCTGAAGCAGGCAGAGGCATATTTCAAACACCACCTTACCCTACTGATTTGCAGCTTCTCAGCTCCAGGCTTGAAGAGGTTCCATCGACGTCCACCGTTCCGGCAGTTCCCGCGCACCTTCAGAGTCTTTGAAGACTGTTCGTTCTCAGCTGCCACGATAAAATCCACAGGAAAAAAAAAAAAGGAATGACAAAAGATAAATGCTGTGCTTTAGCTCAGGCTGGGGGCGGAGGCTGTTCTTTTAAATGAAAGAAACAAAATTGTTTGCAAGAGACTCATTCAACCTCTTCTTTAGAAAAAGAGAGCAGAGAGTATATTTAGGTGCTTTTATTCAGTGCTCTTGGGATACAAGAAAAATAGTGCAGCTTGGATACTACAAAAACGCAGGCACAAACTAAAAGCCGAGAGCCCAATTCAGAGGTGGTGTAAGCAGGTGGGGTCAGACAAGCTGGGTGTGAAGCCAGAATGCTCTCCCAGGAGCACCAGGCAGCACAAGAGCCTCATCTGCATGCACCACTATTAAAAGTGCAATAGTCCTTGGGTCATAACTGCTAACAGCACCTCTGCAGTTTGGACCTGCAGAAATCCCAGCTTTACAGTCACTGTGGTCCATATGATGCAATGCCTTGAAAAAGAAACAGCTCCTCGAATTTATGCAGAAAACAAAAATGGAAAAGTCCATAAAAGCTGTTTCTCAAAGAAACTGGGCTACTTCTCACCCCAAGCATTTCAGGCCAATCCCTCACAGATGCAATTCTGCTCTAGCTTTAAGTGAGCTATACCATTTACACCAAATCTCAGCCTGGCCTTATAGATGGTACATACCCAAGCACAAAACAGCTGGTGAAGAGGCAAGTGGTGAAGGAGGGCTGATAACTCACCTTTCAAAATTAAGCTCTGCTTTTCTAATCAACCCACATTTTCAGCTCCCCATCCTATCACTCTCTTTTTGGGGTGAAGCTGCCATTCTGTGCAAGACCAGGGTTCTTCCCTCCCACATTTGGCAAGGTTAGATTTTAATCCCTTCTTCTGTCAGACTCTTCATGTCCCCTAGCCTGGAGTGACAGCCCCCGGGAGGAAGGAAACGGAGCCGAGCACCACTCATGCCCCCACAGCAGCTGCCGGCACAGGCTCCTGTCAGCAGGTGCACGTGGTCCGCGCAGCGCACATATATGTGCCTGTGTATGTATACACACACCCACCAGTGTTCCCATCCCCTGGAGGCTTGTCATCCCATTCATGGAGAAAGGCATCTACAGAAAACAGCCAAATTCTGGGATTCTTCCCTGAAAGATGCACAATGGTAATTTTCTTTTTCCTGATGCATCTCTAACCCAGGCAGAGGTTTCAGACTGTGTCAGTCCTGAGGGGTTTGAAACCAGATAACGAAGAGTAAATGGTCCCAGGCTTTGGGAGAGCGGAGATCCACACCCCCGCTCCTGAGGTTCAGGTCACCTTTACCTCACAGGGGTAAAACAAACACACACACACTACATGCTCCCTGCCTCAAAATCAAATAGGTGGGGACTCTGCTCTGCCCAGGACAGCAGCACAAAGTGCAGCAGAGCTGGGACCCTGCTGCAGCCCTGGCATGGCTGGGTGGGCAGCAATCCTGATTTTCTTCCAGTGTTGCTGGGAGAGAGATTGCACTAAGACCTATTTCCTAAACGCGATGCTGACGCAGGCAGCCTGCTGTTATTTTTAGCAACACACGTTTCACTTTCTAGACTCGCAGAAAATCAAGCTGCAGTGCAAGTGCCGATTATAGCAAGAGGCTGCTACCAGGCTCCAGAGGCAACATACCGATATAGTCGCACTCAGGAGCAATGTGCAAACACAGTAATGCTCACATTGAGAGATGCATGTGTTACTCCCCATGTGTTTAAAATGTGTGCACCCCGACAGAAGAGCCATCATTTAAAGAGGCAGCCACTCTTGCTTCTTCCTAGTTCTTCTTAACCCCGATGTGCTGCCACCATCCATTAACTGCTCGGATCCCCTGTGTGCTCCCAAGCAATGCCAGCAGTCTGGCAGCACTCCCGTACTTGCCCATTGCTAAATCACAGGATTCTTGGTGTTAGCAGTATCCCTTCAGGAAATAATTTCCTTACTGTAACTATCAATCTTTTTAATTAGAGGTTCAAAAAATGATGTCATCTATTTAACCATCAGCCTATTCAGCTGCCAACAGAAGACCCTTCCAGCAAATGCATGCTGTAGTGCTTTCCCTAAGCATCGTTTTGAGCAGGACAAATGCAGAGGATAGCTCATCATAGTCTTTGGCTCATGAGATTCTCTTCTTGATCAGGAAGAGTACCCAAGCACAGCAGAAAATAAACCTCACCTCTTGCTGTGTTTTCAAACAAACATCAGACTTGAGTTGTGATCTCAGTATCCATCACTACTTGCCACCTCCAAATGGGAAGTACTCACAGCAGAGGCTGGTAAGAGGACAGAAAGCCAAGAGAAAACTACCAAATGAAAACTCACACAGAAGTTCCTGAACAGCTTTTACACCTTACGTGCCTATCTGTTCATCTTCTCATAACCAAATTATAGGGACTTTATAGGGACTGTGTTCAGAGACATTAAAGAGAGAAAATAGCCTTGTTTCATAAATACACTGGATACAAAAAGCAAGAAAGAAACTCCTTAGCATGTGGCTAACAGAGCTCCCTCACCTGGCTCCAGGGCTGTAACAAGCATGGATGCAACCCACAGTTCTGACTTTTCAATCCATACTGCTCTTGGCTTGGTCTGCAGGATGGGCGAGAACAAAAAACAAACCTGGGAAAAAAAACACCGCAAAGCTACTCACCACGTCTTCTGAGCAAGTGCTGCATGCGCCCTCCCACCTGGTCCAGCCCCATCGGGGTGCTCTGGGACAGGGGTTCGGAGCGACATCTCTCCACAAGGACTTTGAAGGGTGGTGCTTGTGGGGATGGTTGAGAAGGATGAGACATTGGCTGGCAAGAAAAGGGTCAGAGAAGAATTTTACCAATGTGTCAAACCTCAAAGCAATCACAGAACATATAATAATACATATAACTTTCAGGACAGTGCAACACACCTTAGCCTTTCTCACCGCAATCTGCACCCGCTTCATTTTTTTTTTGACTGAAAGATTAAGACTTGCTGGCTCTGGTGCTGGAGTGCCCTAACTCCCACTCCATGGGGCTCATACCTTGAGCACAGCTCACGGTGTTTAAGTCCAACAACTTCCAGTGGCACTTCGCCTCTGAGGCACTTCTGAGAGTAACATGCGATGAAGGTATCCGCTTTCTGTGCAGCATTTTTATTTACTCCCACATTACCAAGTCCCAGCAGGAGCACACACAGGGAATGAACTAGCTGGTGCCGAGGACCCAGTACTAGCTAGAACATTTTAGGTTAGCTTCACAACGTGCAGCAAGGGATAGCTGCTTTCTAAGAGACGGCAAACCAGCAGCCAAAGAGATAACCTGGTTGGCAGGATGGGGCCTCACCCACCAGCCCTGTGCCACAATGCCCAAGCAAGGGACCAGGCCAGGTCTGGAGACGGTGGCCAGGGTCAGCTAGACTTAAGATCATTAGGCACATTCACGGTGATGAAGCGAGTCCAAGGTAAAGCAGGTGAGCCAGTTTACAGATCAGGGTCAGGCAAAGCCCCATGATCGCTGAGCAGGTCCATGGCGGTGAGACAGCTCCAAGGTCAAGGCAGGAAACCAGGCCCGAGGTTGGTGTCTAGCCCAGCAGGGCCCTAGCCAGGCAAAGGCACAGCTGTGACTGAGCTGGAGACCAGCACTCCTCCCATGCTGCTTAAGGAAGCACTAAGCACCCAGGGCGGAGCTTAAATGGGCTGCCAGGCCCATAGGTACAGCGTGGAGGCCCCAGGTGAGACTGCTTAGGGTCATTAAGAGCAATTAGCACATTCAAAGCACAGTGAGGGTAGATAGCTGGAAGGTTTGCTTCAATGGGCCCTCCTGAACTGAACTAGGAGATGCATCCTTTAGTGGCCTACAGGAAACAGGAGACTGTTAATTTCTGCATTACAGCTATTGGTCACCACGGGTCTCCATGTACGGCCATGCTCAAAAGACATGTGAGTAAGAAGTGGAAAACAGAACAAGAGGATTTTTCAGACAGATCTCCAGCACTTGAAAGACATAGTCATGGAGTCGAGCAATGAGTTTGCAATGGTGAGGTTTAGGAGAACAGTCTGTTTATGTGTGTGCTCATCCAGCCGTGTAATAAAAGGATCTGCCCATACTATTATAAAAATAAAAGTTACAAGTTCTTAGAAAAAAGCTGGGATACTGTCCTGGTTTCGAGAACAATTCCTGCAAAACTCAACAGCCTTCCTGATAATAAGATCCACGTAAAAGTGAATTAAATTAGTAACAGGATGTCATTTTCCTCATTCCCAAAAATCTTAACAAAACACTCCCTTCTGGGTATTTCCAGAGGCCATGTAAGGCCTTTTCCAATTCCATAAACAGAAGCCTACAGATGGTCTACAAAGAGAACAAGAGGTGAATAAACATATCAGCATTGCTATTATTGTTGTGCTGCTGGAGTCATCAGGAGGGTACAGAGAGCCTTCTGGGGAGAGAAAGGACTCTTCACGTGTAGATGGACTTGAATCACTTTGGTGGAACACATAACTGCAAAAGAACATACCAGACCCATGGACTGTCCTCCTTCAGAAGCCGAGTCTTACATCATGTAGCCGCTAACAAAGGTCTAATACAAATGCACCAACCCTCCTGCAACCCAGTATCTGTAAAATCAAGTCTCTTTATAAGCACAGCTGCTTTTCTTTCAAGATACTTCCTACTCACCCCACATCTCCTGGTAGCTTCTGGTGTGACTGGGGAGATGTACCTAGCTGCTTGCAGATGGCCTGGCCTTGCTCTGTACCAAATCCACCAAGGACCATCAGCTTCAGACCATGCTTCAGCGCTTTGTGCTACCCTTACGAATTTTTCTAGGTCTTTTCCCAAAATATTGGGTTGAAACACAGGTAATACGCCCTGCTGATCAAAACAGGTCCAAAGTCCTGCTACTGTTGCTAAAAGGTTAGCTCATAATCGCATTGCCCAGCATTTCTAACGCTTGCTCTTTACAGCATCACCGTTTGGCCCAGAACAGGGCCCGGAAGCACCCAGTGCACACACACCCAGCTGAGTAAGATGCAGCAAACAGGGTTGGTCTGCACCTTCCTCTGAACATCTGTTACAGGGGGCCAGCGACAACATACCCCTCTACACCATTTTCTCCCTAATGTAAGTAGCACGTATCACCACAATTGGGTTTTTTTTAGTTATTACAGTGTGCCTCATCTCCAGGGAGAACACAAGTTACAGCCCTTCCCAGGTTTCAGATGGTCCAAATGCAAGGATGGGGCAAACCACAGCCCTTAAAAGAAAACTGGGACCACGTTCTCTGAAAACGCCTAGGTATGTTTTTAGGAAAACTAGAACAATTATTTTGCCTGAAAGATTCACAGAGAAAAGCAGAAATTATCACAGTAGTTTCTCTGGAAGCTGACTGATAACTACTAACAAGACATGTCCTCTATATCAATAGCCTACAAAATATTACTTGAAACAGTAGGACACTTGCAATTGATTGAAGCACCCATAAAGTGGTCAAAACCCCCAGTTATACCTTAACATTTGGTAACATTAATCCAACGAATGAATTAGCATTTATAGCTAACTGGAGAAAAACGTTGGATTTTCCCTCACTTTTGGGTGACTCCAACTTTTATTCTATTTCAGGAGGAAAAGATCCTGAAAGACACAACTTGTACATTTTGCAGAATGGAATTTTATTAAAAACATCACAATTCAAACTCCTACTTTTCATTTTATTCTCTGTGGCATGTGACATCATGGAAGTCTTATGTATAACCTCAGAGTGAAGAAATCAGCAGAAAAATCAGTTTACAAAGGTCAGAGAAGAAAACAGGAGGTGCTCCTCACTGGGAAGCTTCCAGTCTCAATTAGAGACAGATCTGCCATACTTCCACAGCCCTGCTACTAACTGGGTGCCTCATATGGCTTAGTGTTTCTGTCCTCAAGACTCCAGCAGCCCCCGTTTTCACTCATGTGCTATTACTGTTATTTACAGATGAAGAATGAAGTGGACAGACTATAATTACCCCAAAGGCACAGTGGGAGTCTGTGGATGAATTAAGGCTTGATTTCCCATTCCCTGCTCCCAGCACCAGCACCATGTCCAGTGACCTAGTACACTTCTCTTGACTGGGTAACACCTGGGAGGAGGCAAAAGCCAAAGTAAACCTTCCACCCAAAGAAGTTTTGGACACATAGTCCTTTAGCATATAGGCCAGCAATGCCCAGAGGTCCCCATTCATATCGCTACTCTGATGGCACCAAAGATGGCAGGAGGTGGCCCGTTGTAACTTTGAGGCTGGGAACTAGATGAAGGCAAGACCCAACAAGCATTTTAAGAAAATATGTGGAAATCTGAATTATCCATGTGTTCGGTAGCGGGTTATATATATATGTAAAGCCTACCAGCTTTGTAAACTCAACCTGCCTTTCCCTGACAATACTAAAAATGTTTCCCAAAAAAATCCTACCCCACTACAGATAGTACTAAATACAAGCTTTAATTCAAGATTTTGCTAGCACCTCGTGGTTATTAAAAATATGAAAATCTGAACAGCTTGGAGTTAGGCTTTAGAGGTTTTGTCTCCTCTAAAAAGAAGATGATTGTCAGACATAACCATATTAAAAGCCATAAATACACAGAATCTTCATTCTGCAACTAAATCATACCTTGCTACAGACAGGAGTATAGTGCTCTTTTGGCAATAGCAGGATTTAGAAAGTAAAGTACTATTTCTTAATTTGCAAGGACTAGGAAGTCTTTTGTAAGCCCAACTACCAGCAGTAGGCTGAGACACAACCCAGTTTACTGCCAATAACCAGCTGATGAAGAGACCTCTGAAGATCAGCTCTCATAAATACCCATTTCCTGGTTAATGTCATTCAACAGAGTGGGGAGAGAAAAGACAAATCAACTCAGCAGTCCCATTTCTGCAGCTGCTCCCAAAATGTTCTGTAGCAGAGAGACAATAAAACAATCTCAAGCTAAAGGTCACTATGAGAACTTGTTGCACATCACTTGCCATTTCTCATCAAACACCAAAAAAGAAAGTTGCTGTTATCTTCCTCTGGTCAAAAGGCACTTGCAGCTGCTGCACTAAAGTAAAACTCCAGACCTGTGGGTGGATCCGAGATATGCCCCAGCTATCAGATAGCAAATCTGCAAATGAATCCTCTGGCATGTGCACACTCAGGCAAATCAGTAATCCTGTGCTTCCAGTTAGACCCACCGCACAGGGAGAGTCTCTGATTTTCCCACACACAGCAACAGTGTGCAGCTATTGCAAAGAAATCACAAAACCTAATAACACCATGAAAGCACCAATCCTGTGCCATCAGTATGGGCCACTCACAGAGTTAACACACTGCAACAGGGAGCACCTTTATGGCACCTGGACAGACTGGCTCCTAAGTATGGGACTCAGAGGAACAAACTCAATGGCAGCTCAAGACAAACATCTGCAACCATCTGCTGCTGAGAAGTGAGTTTGATCAGAGAGCCCCTTACAGGGCTCTGAAACCAAATTGACTGGGAAACATGGGGCATCCCGCATCAGCCTGGCAGCTCATCCTATGGGATAGACACCTTTTGCCCAGGTTGACAAACTTGTGGAAATCTCATTTTCACACTTCTGGCAATCATAATTCCCCCAGAAAATGGCATCACAAAGCCAACTGGTGCCTATGTGCAGCCACAACAGCCAGAAGCAAGCTGCAGTCTGTAAACGTTCTGGAGATAAAATTCAAAATCCTAAGGGAAAAGATAAGGTTTTCTGTTCTGTAAAAAGAAACTATTATTTCACAAATACGCCAGCAGAGGGCATAGAAAGACTGCAGTGAAAACCCTCTGCTCCTTCACTGCAAGAGTGACACAAGCCAAAATGCTCTGCAGTGCCCCGGTGCGGGACCCAGAGATGAGCAGGGAGGATCTCTTTGCCAGCAAAAAGCCTGAATCAAGTTTCTGGGTCCTAAAAACTCTAAACTAATGCCTGAGATATGAAGTCAGATGCATATTTTGCAACCTCTCCTCGTGCCATTCCCAAAGGAGGTATCAAACACCCCACAAACCCTGTCCAAGGACACATCAGGTGGTTTGAAATCCTAATGGAAATGCCGGAACTGCAAAGTAGTCTATGTTGTATCAAAGCTTCCTTCCACCTAAGCATCATCTCAGGCTACTGGAAGTGGTCAAATACAACTTCTGAGGCTACGCCTGACTCCCTGCAGCAGCATTCTCCCTGTTGGGATGCTGTAGTGTTTTCAGAGGTGGGAAGAGGATGTCACTTCCGTGGGGACATGGAAAATGGAGACTTTTATAGCTTGCAAGGGAGGGCCTTAAACTGTCAAAAATCTAGTAAAACCTCCATCTTTCAGTTCATTTCTCATATCTATCGCTCAAAATAAGGAAGGCACTTTCACTCCAGAGTTGTAGCATCGTGAATCGTGCAATCAGTAATTCATTCTCCATTGACAATCTCTTTTGACCTTTACTGTTCTTTCAGTTCTCCAAAATGTTTTTATCTCCACTGTTTCACACGTTCCCGGAACAAATGAGAATTTGAGATGGGGTCTGAAAGCAACTGAGCAGGAGGACAGTTTGAGAAGTAGTGGTTTTCTACTTTCTACAGCTGCTGTTCTTATTAAATGCTGCTGCAATGCTATTTCCTTTACAGTATTAAGATCAAATCCTATTGAGCTGTTACTTGCCTGTAACATCACTCAGCTCCTGCCCAAAGACATGAAAATTTTAAAAGGCAAGACTAGGAAAGCAAGAAACAAGGGCATTAATTGCAGGAGAACACAGCTAAACAGGTTTGCTGTACTGATAGGACCAATGCGCAGGTCCCCTAAATCCCACTACAGCATCCTCTGTGCTACACCAGCCTCAATCTCTTATACTATCTCCTAACACGTTCGGGCAGGGAGCCTCAGTGAGAACTGGTGCTTTTGTGCTTTTTGTGGGACAATGTGTAGGTTGTTTTGAAAATCTTTGCTTGAGCTACTTCTGCTCTACGCTGCTAGCACACTTTAAAACCGCCAGACCGCTTGCTTACAGCAGCTGGCCAAGCCAAGCCACCCCATCCTGGCAGCACCTTCTCCCTACTTGTGGTTGAGCATTTCACTTGAAATACAAATCCTTCAATCAATGCAGAGCAGACTGGAGTGGAGGCAGGAGGGCCAACAACTGTCCTGGGGAACAGGTGCCAGCAAAGAGCTGGATTTAGCCCTAAAACAATAACAGGCTGAAGTTTGCTGCTACTGTCACGCTCAGGCTGAAGTTATTCCTCTTGCATGTTTATTTTTGGTAAAACGTTTCCGAGTGCCGCTCCCTGATGAGAGATAGGCAAGCAAATCCCTCGGGTATCTCAGGACATTTGTTACTGGAGCTGCTGGCAGACTCCCTAGGTCTGTTCCTATCCAAGGGTGTCCCTCCTTTAGCCTCACTCTTGACTGCTCTGGGTTTGATGCTGGCAGCAGATCACTGTGCATTTCTAAATCTCTAGTCTGAGTTTCTGGGATGCAGAAGGTGTTTACAAACCAGGGCGGGCTGTATGCTTTTCCTTCCATCCCACTGCTGCTTCTGCCTAGTGAGGCAGCAGGCCTTCCGTGAAGCCAGAAGCCACGGCAGTCCAGAGGTCGTACTGCTATCGCCACACTCGACGGGAACTCGGGGGAGGTTTCCTGTCAAGTTATCTTAAGCACCATATTTAAGCTTCTTGGTAATGTTTGTAAGCTGCAACAGCTGAGCTGGGGCTTACGGCATCTCCTGTTCACACAGCTGACCTGGGAAATCGCTCAGATTTTGCCCTAAGAGCTCTACGATTAGGCATGCGGCCATTGCCCTCAGCTAGCAGAGACGTGGCTGCTCTGGGAAAAGAGTGTCAATATTTTCCTCTGCTCCACTCAATCCTTTCGTGCCTCTGTTATCTTGCTCCTGCCCAGAACACTTTCAGCTTGGTCCCTGTGAAGGGATATCAAACCACAGCCCTCTCATTCAAGCTCCTCCTAAAACCATTTCTTCCAGAGACCACAAGAAGTGACTAACCACTATTCACCCCACTTCGTAAGTGCCTGGAATTACACAGCAAGCTGTCTTTATTTTTTTGTATTACACAAAACGGAGCAGAAAAACAAATCCAGGAATAACTAACAACGGTACTGCCCATTTTAGCTGGGAGTCAGAAGTTCAAATTTTTTTCCCCCGGCATTTCTAATCTGCTGCCAATTTTCAAACACTTCCCCTCTTGGCTCAGAAGTTACGGTGACCCCTATTCCAACAGGGAACAATGTCATCACCTCTGTAACATCTCTGGTCACTCCAAGCCCAAAAGGAAAGGAGAAAGTTTCTTCATGAATTGACCCAATTTCCCTACCTGGCATCTTAAAAAAAAAAGTCGTAATTTCAGCCTCAGCTAACGAGCAGGGATCCAAAAGAAAACAGCTGGGCTTCACACTTGGTCCTACCATGGTTTGTCCACAAACCTGTACCGATTCCACAACTGGCACAGAGCGACATGAGCCTGGCACAGCTGATATGACTGCTACCGCTCACAGATTTCTGCTCCACACACAGATATACATGCGCAGGTGCTACAGCGATGGGCTGAGAGTTAATGGCAGAGTCTATCGGCTTCAGGAGGCCTTTTCTCAACCTGCATGTATGACTCTCTCATCCATGGGACTTCTGAGGTTTCCTAGAGTTAATCTGGACAAGACAGGTTTGTAATACCCAGAACCTAGTCCAAAATGCAATGTCCACTTAAATGTTTTAACAATTTTAAGGGCTTTGAAAGACTTGCTTCTAACAAACAGGAATGCACTGTCGTCATTAGAGCCACCACCATTGCCCACCTTTCACCTAGGGCTGGATATTTAACATCCCAAAAGGCTATGTCACTTTGTGTAAAGACTGATGTAAGGTAGCTCCGACCAGACCCCCACTGGGCATGTAGTCACATTAGGAAGACATTTTGCTCACATTATGCACCCATCCCCCTTGGCAAGGCTTTCTGCTACAGGCTCAGCACCAAACTATCGAGGCCACATAACTTCTGACAGGTTTGGAAAAGGGAGAGAGCTCATTTTGATCTGCCAGAGAAATTATCTGATGAGCTCTACAAGACATGGGCGTTCTTTTTTTCTCTGTTCTTACACTGTGTGCCAGGACGCTGGTATTCTGGATGCTGTGTTGTAACCAGCATCACCTAACAAAAATCAATGATCACCACCTCTACTACTTTTTTAGGCAAGAAAACACAAGGGCCACAGTGCAATTGCTGAATGTCATTTGTCCACAGCACACTTCAAAGCTCTGAATTTGTCAAAACCACTCTTCTTACAAGTTTCTACTTCAAACGAGCTAAATGCAGAGAGGAAAAAAATTAATGGTACTGCCTAGAAATACATAAACTTCTGCTACAGCCCTCTTCTAGAGGCACTGATACAAACAAGTGGCCAAAGGGTCATAGGAAGAGCAGCTCTGGAGGTTTACACTAATAGCTCAGGGATATGCCAGTTAACTGGCTCCTCTCAGACTGATATAAAAGCTGTGTCTACTGCCATCATTCATATGACGGTCTACTTAATCAAAAACCCCAATGAGGGGTATATAAAAATGCTTTCGAGTGCAAACCATATTCATAAGACATATAACAACATGGTCTTATTGAAAACATTATAGTAAAAGTTACCCATACCTTTCCGTTTTTGAGCCGTCCAGAGGAGACAATTCTAGAGATGTGCACTTGGAATGGACGGCACTCGTCGTTACAGTTAAACTGTTCCCCTCTGCCCGTTATCTCCACAGAGTTTTGTTCTACAAATGAAGTGGTTCCACATTTTTTAATGCGGCAATCAGTCTGCTCTAAAACTTGTCCTTTAACTGTTGCACATTTTAAAAAAGTCACTACAGGAAAGTCAACATCAGCAACCGGAGAACAGCCCATGTCCGCAGCATCCAGATTATTCACGGGAAGGTCTTGAGAACATGGCAGATCCCTGCCCATGACCTGTGTCTTCTCCAGAGTACTGCCAGTGTCTTGAATCTCTTTAGTCAGGGTCATCTGTGGAAGGTGAATCAGAGCCTCAGTCACTGCAGAAAAGTCACCATCAGCAGCTGGAGAACAGCCCAAGTCCACAGTATCCAGATTATTCAAAGGAAGACCTTGAGAACATGGCAGGTCCCTGCCCACAACCTGTGTATTCTCTGGAGTACTGCCCGAATCCTGAATCCCCAGCTCACCTCTAGAGAAGTCTTGCAAAGATAGCTCAGGATTTCTCAAGTCCTGTATATCCAGTTCTGTCTTTGAAAGCTCCTGAGCCACTGCTGGAGATGGATCCATGTCTTTAGCAACCGCTGGAGCACGCACCATGTCCTTGGTATCAAGTTTAGTGAGGGTCGTCTGTGGAAGGTGGATCAGAGCCTCAGTCACTGCAGAAAAGTCACCAGCTGCAGCGGGAGAATGGCCCAGGTGTGCAGTATCCAGGCTATTCACAGGAAGACCTTGAGAACATGGCAGGTCCCTGCTCAGGACCTGTGTCTTCTCTGGAATACTGCCAGTGTCTTGAATCCCCAGCTCACCTCTAGACAAGTCTTGCAAAGGCAGCTCAGGATTTCTCAAGTCCTGCATATCCAGTTCTGTCTTTGAAAGCTCCTGAGCCACTGCTGAAGACGAATCCATGTCTTTAGCAACCACTGGAGCACAAGACACATCCTCAGTATCCAGTTTAGTCAGTGGTGTCTGTGGAAGCTGGATCAGAGCCTCAGTCACTGAAGAAAAGTCACCATCTGCCGCTGAAGAATGGCCCAGGTCTGCAGTATCCAGGCTATTCAAAGGAAGACCTTGAGAACATGACAGGTCCCCAACCACGACCTGTCTCTTCTCTGGAATACTGCCTGAATCCTGAATCTGTTTAGTCAGAGTCATCTGTGGAAAGTCAGTCAGATCCTCAGAGGGGTCTTTAGTACTTGGCTCAGTGAAAGAGTCATCTGCAAGCTCTGGCAGGTGGGAGATGGATGGTTCTGGCCCAAAGGGAGAAAGTGGTATTTCATTAAATCTATCATTCTCACTGCCCAGGGCAGAGGAACAAATGTCTTGTGACACTTCTGTGGTTTTGCAATGCTGCATGGGCTCCTTCCCCACCAAACTCTCGAAGCTCAGATTGTCCCATGTGCCTGAATCTGGGGACTGCAGACACGCTCCCACCGTGCAGAAGGCCCTTGCACTCTCGTTCTCGATAACCAGGCCCTCTTTGTGGGAGGTAACATCCTGCCTCCAGCTTCGGAAACTCCGCTGAGGCTTTTTCTCATCAGGTGAAAATGCCCTTGAGGAGCCTCGCAGCCTCCGAGCTGCCTCGGCCACACTGGTGAAGAACCTCACGACACCCCCAAAGTGAGTGGCTTTGGTTGCACTGTTTGATTTTTTCCGCTGGCTGAGATTCTCCTCACATCTCATTTCAAAGTCAAAATAAGAAGTAGAATGATCAGTTATATTTTCTAAGTTCTGGAAATTGGTTTCAGCCCTTTGATCTGGAAGCTTTGAATTATCTTTGCTAGTTAATGAAATTCCTTTCAGATAGCTCCAGACATCAGAGCTTCTTCCTCTTCTGCTCTCCTGTGGGAGCACAGTACACCTCTTTTGATTGTCCCCTTCTGTAATTGCAGGACTCTTAAAGTTTTCAAAATTCAAAGACTCGCTCTTTCTAGCTGGTATTCTATGGCAGTTACTATCATTATCTTCACTGTGTAATCTGACACTAATATCCCTGAGACATTTACTTTCACTGGCATCAATTTCAGGAATGCTGATATTCAGTTCTATGTCTTCAAAAGAAGAATCCAAATCATCAATGTACCCCGCATACGAGTGGCGAGAGGGCCTCCGACTGTCACCCAGTTTCTTAACCCTGTAGACAGCTCTTTGCCCGCTGGCATGATGGTCCTCCTCAGGGTCACAGGCAACCTGGACTCTGGATGCTCTCAAATCCACATTCTTAGGCATCCTGGAGGTTCTTCCCTTTTTTAATGGCCTTACCCTGTCCATGAAGGAAGGTTTTTTTAATTCTGAGACCTCAGAGGTAACTCCCAGTAGGATCATGGACTGGGGTCTTTCTTTACTTGTAGAGAGCCCTTTCCTTCGTCTAACAAAATTCCAGATCCGGTTGCCCTTGGTCATCTTCTTATACCTGGGTGCTTCCTCCCGTTCATTTGGGATTGCATCACTAGAGGTGCAGTGCTCAGCACCACAGACCTCCAATGCGTCAGTGCTCCCTTCCTCCATGTTTGCTTGGAAAATCCTGTTTGCATATCCATTTGGAGCTATCATGGGACCAGTATGCTGGCGGCCCTCTCTAACTTCCATCGCCCCAACTCGCAAGCTAGTATCAGAGGTCACAGATGCATTGTCTTCAGCTTGTTGTCTTCACAAGACTTAAGGAAAAAAGAACAAAGGAATGCAATTAGGAGCAGAAAGTTTTTTTAGAAGACACATTTGTTAAAGCATCACAGGTCAAATCTTATCCCAGTGGCAGTGGTGGTTTTGCCACTGATTTCAATGAGGCTGAAATTTTGCTCCCAAACCATGTAAATTTTAAAGCAACTTAAATCTGATTTAAATGACTGAAGATTTAGTGACCGCAAATAAACTTCCTGCATTAATAAAGTTACCACAAAGTATACACAGAATACCATAAATCACATATGCATTTTGCAAATCGCTAGGACTCTAAGTACGTCAGAGTACACAACAGAGAGGAAAAGAGGAAATTACAGTAAAGCATCCCTGCGCATGTCACTCTCATCTTCACCAGTCCCATCTGCCAGGAACTGGCAATGCACTCCCAGTGAGTTCAGTCTCTTCAGGCAGGCATTCAAAGAAAAGTCAGGATGAGCCTCTTCCTGGAACCAATGCAATTCTGAAATACTACATCAGAAAACTCACAGAATATCCAAGTCAGGTTTTTCCTACTATAGCTATGGCACCAGCACGGAAATCCCTCGCTGGAACTGGACTGCTAAATGAAAGCTGCTTGGCCACCACTCAATGCTACACAAAACACATGTGTTCCCCTCAAGCGAGTTCCACCCTAAGTGAACAGGATTAAAACTACAAATACCCTGTATGCAACAGCAATGGAAACCACTACAAACCCTTTGTGGGAATACATTTGAACTCCTGCTCATACAGATCCTAAAGTTTCCCTTCCATTGGTGCAGCTCTGCCCTGTCTCACTGCTACAGCTTCATAAGGTGGTCCTGGGTTTGCTGTCTACCTTTGCGACATGCAGAACTACATGCCAGGCACTAAACAGGGTTAAATTCCCTCAATTCCCAATCCTACTCTCAGAAGGAAGAAGGACGCAAGAGTAGGAACAAGAAGGGGTACAACCCCAGAGACACGAGTTTGACAATGGAAAAACTCTCCATTTTCCCCCAAGCAGAGAGAGAACAGGCAGTCACACTGCAGCGCTCCGACACAAAGGCATGAAGCTCACTCCCGCTCTCATCCATTTTACTCTTACTGCTCTATGAACCGTCCCCATATCTATAAAAAAAACCATTACAGTCACTATTTCTATTCAAACAAAGGTTATTAATGCAGCAGCCCTGGACACCTCATGGACAAGGAAAGGCTCACCCTTGCATTCAGTCACATAAGCCTCTGTTTCTACCTTGCTACCACACGTCTATCTTCAATAAGCGATAACCCATGAGGTCGCCATGGATGGCAGAGGAACCGAGGAACCAAGGAACCGCAGCACAGCCAAGTGAGGTCAAAAACCTTAACAGAAAAAACTGCTGTCCTGCTTTTTTATGATCAACAGTCATTCGGCTTTTGCTACAGCCGTAACACGGGGGTTGTGCCAAGCATTTTTGGCATCAACGGTACTTAGGGTAGCAAAAATGAATGCTTGCTACTGTGGTAGGTTGACTGTGGCCAACTGCCAGATGTCCAACCCACCACGCTATCACTCTCCCTCCCCAAACAGGACAGGGGGTAAAAGTAAGATGAAAAATCTCATGACTTAGTATAAAGTTATGGAGATCCCTTACCAATTACTGTCACAGGCAAAACAGACTTGACTTGGGGACAATTAATTTGATTTGTTTCCAATTAAAATAATGAGAAACAAAGATAAAACTAACACACCACCTTAACCCCACCCACCCCCTTTTTCCCACGGCTCAACTTCCCTCCTTCACTTCTGATGGCTCTACCTCCCCCCGAGGGGCACAGGAGGATGGGGAATTGGAAGAGGTATGGTCAGGACATAACAGTTCCTTTCTGCCGCTCTCCTCCTCATGCTTCTCCTGTGCTCCTGCGTGGGGCCTCCGCAGGCCGCAATTCCTGTCAGGAGAACCTTCTCCTGCGTGGGGCCTCCACAGGCCGCAATTCCTGTCAGGAGAACCTTCTCCTGCGTGGGGCCTCCGCAGGCCGCAATTCCTGTCAGGAGAACCTTCTCCTGCGTGGGGCCTCCGCAGGCCGCAATTCCTGTCAGGGAACATCCCCCTGCTCCAGCACCTCCTCCCTCCCATCTTCGCTGACCTCGGGGTTCACAGCGCTGTTTCTCACTGGTTTTTTATCCCCCCTCACTCCTCTCTAGTGTTTTTGCCCTTTCTTAAACATGTTTCCAAAGAAGCACTGCCAGCGCCGCTGACGGGTTCCACTCTGGGCTGTGGTGCGGCCGCTGCAGAGCTAGCCATGTCCAGTACGGGGCAGCCCCGCCTTTCCTCACAGAGGCCCCCGCAGCCCCCGGTACCAACACCTCACCAAATACAGCCCATACAGTTACACAGCCTAACTGTATATTGCTAAATACACCCCATACAGTTACACAGCCTATCTGTATAGCAATTATCTTCCACACATTCCGCCTCACTCTGCTTTGGCCACCTATTTACTCAGCCCACTGCCTTCTGTACCCGCCACAATGGAGATTTTTAAAAGAGAACCTTCTTCCCCAGGCAAACGCCTGTTTTGGGGCCTCGGCACCACCTGCCACCACTTAAACCCTGCAGCACAAATTTACACAGGAGCTGTGTTGCCTTGGGTCCATACGGAGACCACGGAAAGCTTTTGTTCCCAAAAAAACAAGGGTTTGGCGGGACTGTTCCTCCATCTGGTGCTTGAGGAGGAGACCAGCTCCTCATTCCCTGGGCTGTCAACTGGGGTCTGCGAGTTACTCAAAGACATCCCTGCTGCAATTTAAAGAGTAACACATTTGAAAGGATTTGAAGGAGCGAAAAAAAAAAGAGCATTTGAGTAGTTTCAAGTTGTGCAGCCAACTGGCAGCAAAAGACAAAAATCACAAAAGGTCCCTATTTTTTTGTTTTCTCTTCCCAGTTTTATGTTTTATTGTTTTTGGCTGGGTGGATCCTGCATGAGGAAAGAAGATTCAAAAGAAACAAGCTTTTCTGCAAAGTCTTTGGAGGGATGCTAGCACAGAGGAGAGAGAGGCTGTTTCTCATGTGTTGAGCAAAAGAGAGCCTGTAACAGGAGACAGATCTTGTGCAGCCCTCCCCAAAGAAGCAACGCAAGGGTGGCTTTAAAGTTAAAAAAAAAAAAAAGTATTTAAGTTTTTTTAAAAGCAGCTTCAAACCAAACATAAATTAGAGCCCTCACCATGAAGACAGACCTGAGTGCTCTAAGCAATAGGGGACCAGTGCTTGGTAGCTCCTCTCCTCCTTCCTTTCCACCACAGCCTCACCTGCACATCTCCTCATCTTTGAAACCATCACCACTGCTTTGACAAAGCTCTCCCTGAGGGATAAATGGCACAGCAGGACACAGGCGTGGTGCTCAAAAGGCCTTTTGACTGGCTGCTAGCAAATATTCAGTGTGAGAAAAGTACCTCGTTGTTGTCTGATTCACACCAATTAAACCTGCCGAAGGCACACGCTGAAATCACTAGCTAACCTTGGCAGGAGCCAACTCACATCCACACAGCTTTGTTAGCACCCGCAGTCCCGGCACTGTCACCTGAACCAGATCCAGCCCAAGGACTGGCGTTGCCTCACCCACAGCAAAGCCTCCCAGAGCGGGGGCAAATTCTCTGCATTTGAACAAATTTCAGCCAGCTTCGCTCACTCTTCCCCGACTGGGTGCCAAAATCTGCTATGCTGCATCAACTGGTACAGCCACCAAGATCAGTGTCTGCCACTGCAAACACGTAACAGCAGCATGCTTGTGGGAAACCTATGCTTTAAATAAGCCAAACAGAGAAAAGGTGGCCTTATCAACCAAACCACACAAGCTCAGGGGCATTAAGGCCCATAATGACAAAATAAAATTTAAGTATGGAGGAGAACGGCCACGAAAATATCTGAACTATTACTCATCTTTCTCGGGCACACGAGAAGGAGGTTTTGAAGAAACGCTTTGAACATATTTTTGAGGACACCTATTACCCTGAAAATTACAAGTCAGTTAGTTACAAGAGCTACACAGGTCCCTACCCTGCCCTCTGCACAAGACCCTGTTGTTCTTCTCGTCACACAAGCAGTAGCCATTCATTCTGAAAATTCACCTTCCTTTTCCAGGTCACTGAGGTGGACAAATAGGATTGCACAAAATCCCAAGCAAATGGTACCAGGTGTGTTACACAAACATCTATATCTATGGCCATGATTCTCCCTCCAAATTCTTCCCATTTTTTTTTGCGTTATCCAAATCTTTAAGAAAGAACTAGGCACTTTGTATCTCGTTCAGGATTGCACATTTCCTTGGCAACAAGGCTTTTCTTGCATGATATAGGTGGGAGTAACAGCAATTTTGCTCCTTTTAAGTGTGATTTAGCAGACGGATACAAAAGCAGAAATAACACCATGGGCCCAGGTAACACCCACTGAAGTTAACAGTTCTCACAGACTTACAGGACACCGAATCAGGCCCAAGCAATCGAGTCTGTCACAAGCTACCATTCAGGGACTGAGGCTTTTCTTGGGCAATCTTGTTGTTCTGCGCTGGCCCTTAGTAAATTTACAGGAGTTATCCACAACCATAGCAAAATAAGGGTGCCCACCTGCCTACCAAAGGCAACAGGGTAGTGAGACCCAGCTGGCCGGGAAGCATCAATTAGGAAAGGTCTGATCCAGGCTGAGATGACTTTTCTCAAGAGATCCCAACAATGGAAAGAAAACTGCTCATTTAACACTGCACAGTTCAGGCTGTTTGCAAGGCTGGCAGCACACGATTCCTGAAATCTACTTCAGATCACCGCAGTTTTCAGGTAAATAGCAGAACTGTGGGTTTTTTTAAGATATTTAGTGCTGTAAAGCTGCCCCCTACCTAGAAAAAACACCAAAAATGCTGGACAGTTGGGATCTCTGTCAGGAAATGGGACTTACAATGGGGTTTTAGGCTTTAGTATTTTGGAAGGACTCCCTCAGCCATGAGAACATTAAAACTCAACTGAACCGCAGCCCCTCAGAGGAAAATATACGGGAATACAGCAGATGTTTTGGGAAACATCTTTGCAGAGGGTTAATTTCACTCGCACTCAGACCCGGCACACAACTGTAAATCTGAGCTTGTGTTGGGCTGCCTCGGCATCAGGCCTCTGAGCAGGAGGCAATTTCATTTAGCAGAGCAGACTGACAAGGGAGTGCTCAAGCCTCCAGCCAGGCAGGCAGCAAAGTTGGGGAGACGCAGTGTCCCCACCTAGCACAGCTCCCTGCTGCCACCAGCCACTCCTGTCACTGTAGCTGGAGGTTTGCTCGCCTGCCCTTGCACCAAGGAGAGCATTTATGGGTGCAAGTAGAACTAGATGGGTGAACAACCAAATAGAAGATATGCTGACTTTGGTTTTTACCCCATGTGCCACAGGAACACACAAGCCACACGGCAGGAGGAAAGGGCTTGGGTGGGCAGAACTACCTCCTTTACAGTGTACTGGGTCTGGCTGGGATGGAGTTAATTTTCTTCACAGCAGCTTGTATGGTGCTGTGTTTTCAGCCTGTGACCAAAACAGTCCTGATAACACACTAATGTTTTAGCTATTGCTGAACAGTGCTTGCAGAGTGTCAAAGACTTCTCTGTTTCTTACTCTGCCCCCTCAGTGAATAGATTGCGGGGGGTGCAACAGGTTGGGAGGGGACACAACCAGGCAGATGCCCTGAAGTAACCAAAGAGATATTCCATGACATATAATGTCACGCTCAGCAATAAAAAGGGAAAAGAGGAGGTTTAGAGAGGCTAGCCATCTTTTGCTCGGGAGCTGGCCAGGCACTGGTCTACCCGTGGGAGGTGGTGAGGGATTGCCTTTGCACTGCTTGTTTTGTTTTCTTTCCCTCTTCCTCCACTTCTCCTTTGTTTATTAAACAATTTTTATCCCAATCCATGAGTTGCCTTGCTTTTATTCCTCCTTTCCTCTTCCCCCATCCCACTGAGGGCTGGGAAGGGCAGGACAATGAGCAAGCGGCCGTGCAGTGCTTAGCAGCCTACCAGGGTTAACCCACAACCTTTTCGGCACCCACCAAGGGGCTCAAGGTGTTCAGGATAATAACAGATGTGACTGGTGTGTGCTAGATTAAACTTCTAGCTGTTATACCTGTTTAGTTATTTGATTGGCTGCTGTGGATCGTGATGCTGGTGTATTTACTTTGGGAGCTGACATATGCATTTCCTCACACGTTCCAGTGCTTGATGCCTTTTTTCCTGTACAATAAATTCCAAGAATTGTTAATATCTGTTTTCAATTTTTGCTGTTTGCTGTGTTGTCTATCACTTTGTTTTGCTTTGCCTGGGAGAGCTATGACAAAAGCACTGGCCTTGAGCCTCATCTAGTACTTGGGTCCTACCTTGCTGCTGTCCCAGTACTCTCAGAACCATCTCATGCAGAAAACCAGCAATTACCCCCTTTTCTCCTGAGACACACTTTGTGGAGAGAGGAAAGAACGGCACCTACCCCTTCCTCTTCTCCAGGACAGGTCTTTATAGCCTTGTTGTAACGGCCTTTCAGCTCCTTGCATATCCTTGTGTAATCAGACTGTTTGTACCAGTGCGTGTTGTGAGTCTGATTTTGATTATCATCTGTAAGGTTAAACAACTAATTGGAAATGCCACACGGGAACATGCTCCAAGGCAATCGATCTCTGGGTGGCAGGGTGTACATCCCAATAGACGGGCTCAATAAGGTAACACCCATATCCCCATCAGTCAACAAAAGGAAACCCTGGCATCCCTAGGCATTGCGGGATTCTGGAGAATGCATATTCCAGGTTACAGTCAACTTGTAAATCCCCTGTATCAAGTGACCCGAAAGAAGCACTATTTTGGCTGGGGCCCTGAGGAGCGACAAGCCTTTGAAGAGATCAAAGAAGAAACTGGTGGTGTGATAGCCCTTGGGCTAGTCCCGACAGGATCGCATGTGAGAAATGAGCTCTCTGCCACAGAGCCTCTGGCAGAAAGCACCTGGAGAGACCCGAGGTCAACCTCTAGGGTTTTGGAGCCAGGGTACAGAGGGTCTGAGGCTCACTACACCCCAACTGCAAAGGAGATACTAGCAGCATACTGGGGGGTTCAGGCCATATCAGAAATAGTTGGTACAAAAGCCTAGCTCCTCCTGGCACCACGACTACCTGTGCTGCTTTGGATGTTCAAAGGACAGGATCTGCTCTTGCTACAGAGCAGTGACTCAACACACCTCTCCGAGGCTCTCCATCTCCCTCTCTCACCTTTCAGCAGCACTAAATTTGCTTCGAAACCCATTGGCCACCCCCAGCACTGCACAGCACTGCCGATTTGCGCTGAAGGCCTGGGGATAGCACAGCAAAGGTGCCGGCAGCCTTGCAAGGCAGCAACCGGAGCTGGAATGCACCGAGGGCCCCCAGGGACACGATCTTCCACTCAGCTCTTCCTCTGCGGGATCCAAAATAACAAACAAGAAGGAGCCTTTGGCCATTGTTTTTCGGGGAAGGGGGGTGATGGGGAGAGGGCACGCGGCGCAGCCTGCCAGAAGGCATGGCTGAGCTAAGGAAGTCCTGCCTGGGCTTCGGTGTATCCGCTCCTCTCCAGGAGGGGCGGGGGGAGGCAGGAAGGAGAGAAAATAGAGAACAAATGATCATATAACCCTTGAGAGAAACCTGTCTGCTCTCAGAGAGCGTATTTAGCCCAAGCATGCAGCGCCTCTTGCTATACAAAAGAAAAAGAGGAAAGAAAACCCCGCCAGTTCTTCCGTTACCATGTTCTACCACCGAAAAAAAATGGGAGGAAACAGATGTTAAGCTCTCCAGCGTCAGGAAATTATCTTTCATGAGGGTACAGTTACTTCAGTGTATTTAGGTCAAATAAAGAGGGAGAGAATCGTGACTTCACCCCCTTTCTGTTTATGTCTCCACAGACGTTTCAGCCCCTCTCAGTGCCGCTCCGAAGGACCAGCCGCAAAGCGCATTCACGCTTTTGCAGCGCACTCCCAGATGATGCAGGCAGAAGCCAGCCACGCTCGAGCCCCTGCCCTCCCGGCAGATCCTCGCTGGCAGATCCCCACCAGCAGATCCCCGGCTCACAGCCACCTGCACCACAAACTGCTGCAGCCCCTACAAAAATTCAGCATCTCTTGTTTACAGGACAAGAAGGACGGTTTGCTGCTGAGTTTCAGCCAGGCATGGCAGTACTGCAGCTTGCATAGTAGTTTTTTTAAATAGAGGTGGAAGGAGTATGGAGAAGAGACTTGGGTGAAACATCTGCAAAAGGGATCTCCAGCCATTAGCAAGCGCAATTACGGCTTTCCGGTGCTGGGCTCCCTGAGGAGCGCTGAGCAACTGCCCATAGGAAGCCGCCATAGAATTTAACCAGCATTTTACATGCTCTGCAAAATACGTTACACAGGAAGTTAAACCCCCTCGTTAGGAGCTGGAGGCAGACAGGAGAGCAGTTTGAATCTCCTTCCAGTCGGGAGTGGATAGACCTTACTGAAACACCGAGTTTTCAGTGGCAGAAGGGAATCTGCAGCCACGGTCTCACTCCATCACTGAGGGCAACCTACCAGACAAGTCAACACTAGGCAAACACGCTGCTTTCCCTGTGGCAGCATGCATCTGCCCCGCACAGTTTTCACTGGTTTAAGCCAAAGCTTTTACAGTACTGGATCTGCGTTTGTGTTTCTGTTAATTCAGTATTCACCGGGCAGACGGATGGATGCACAGACAGATAGCTCCATCCCTGTATTCATAAGGACGGAACTCAAAACTTCAGTTTGGGTAAATCAGTTCACTCATGTATAATTTAAACATTACTTCCTTCCCGTTTCGGGGAGCTTTAGAGTTTGTGCGATGGCTAAACACAATGAAATTAGAGCAGGAGACTCATTTTGCCTGCGGCCGAGGGAGAAACAGAGTTGCTCAAGTGCATCACTGGACTTGTGCTGGTGCTGCCAGGGTAGGGACCAGCTCACCACAAACATGAGCAGCTCCACACACGGGGCTTGGTGGACCTGACGAAACGGTGTGGCGGTGCAGAGAGGTGCCAGGCAGCTCACCAGGGTATGAGCACTTGGCTCTGCATCACACTGAGCCCTGAAACCTTCCGCCAAGCCAGCCACGGCTTTACATATGCAGTGCCTGCACACAAAAGGGGAGAGAGCCATCATCTAGCTCCTCATGCAAAGCTGAGCAGGAGAAGCTCGAGAAGAAAACATGGAGGTATAAAAGCACATGCTAATTGGAATCAAAAGATGAAGATGTAACAGATTAGTTCCTACTGAAGCTGAATTTCTGAGCGAGGCTCTGCACAGAGCCCTGAAGGCTTTGGCACTGTACCTGTTGCTAAATGTTTCTCCAGACTCATGCAGCTGACCCATGAATTGCAGATGAGAATATACCCTTTGCCCATTTAACCGGCATTGTGTTTGTGGTAGCATTAGCTCTTGCACACTCCTTCACATTTTCATAAGCCCTTTTTTGCAATTCTAAATTATTTTGCTATACAGAAAATAAAACCAAAGTGAGTACTGCATAGATCCAAAAGGATACTTTCGCTACTGATACCCAGGATGCACAGGGACTCCCAACAAAATGAGGGAGCCTGAAAAAGTAGTCATCTTCCAGAACACGGTTATGTTTTGATGCACAATAGCTGTTTCCCCAATCTTCTCAGGTATTTGCCACTGACTGTCGCCATTATAATACAGAAATATCTGCCGTTACATGTAGATTATTTAAGCCGTTCAGCAGTCAGTTGAAAGTAGTTAATTATATATAAGAACATTTAATTACTATCTAGTAGCAGACGTAGGTACTCTAATACCACAGTGATGAGCTAAAACGCAACAGTACAGGCAGATTCAGGGGTCTACACCCATACATGCCCCATTAATGTCAGCTGAACAACATCAAGCCGCTGGCTGCCATCCTTCATGAGGATGCTGGGAGGCAACGACTTCATGATGCTTGTGACATTACTCTGCATTCCCAATTAGTCAATTTAGTAGAGATGCCTCAGGAACTTTACAGCTATGACATTTCTCCCCAGTGAACCCCTTAAAAATCCTTTCCTTCTCCAAAAATCCTTAAGTAGAAAAGCATGGCTGCCCGTAGTCTCAACATAACAACAGAAATCAGTAGCCAGCATTTAATTGTTTATATCTTGAGACAAAGATAGTGTCTAAATAATTGTCTATTGTATCCCAGAGACAGTACAGGAAAGCTCTTCCCCTAGCAGGGAGCCTACAGGTCACACATGCTTCTGCCATAACATTTGCTATAAATAATCTTTGGTTGAGCAAAGGTTTGCGCTATTTACAAAGCAGAGTAAGGCAGGCACTGTGCTCCTATCGGTTTCAGCCATTAGCTCTCCCCAGAGAGTGCATATCCTACCCTATTGTTCCTGCTCAAATGTTTGAAAGAATTATTTTTTCCTTGTTTCTTTTGTTTGGGGAGTTTATTTATATTTCCTCTTTGACATGGAATTACTACTAGAAAAAATAAGTGCCATCTTATAAGGCAGCTCACCAATGCCAATATTGAAATTAGGTGCAGAGGGTCACGTTTGTGGATATATTGCCATAGTTACAGAGCTTGCAATCTGTATTTCTGTGTTAATGTATGTTCAGCGCATTCAGCTCAGGATCAGAAACAAGAGCTGAGTGCCAACGACGGCTCCAAATTCACATGCAAAAACTGGGAGCGCATGCAGCAACAGGTTCTACTCAAACATTTCCAAGAATTATTTCAGCGTATTACTCAGCAACTCCCTTACATTGCCCTGGCGATGTCAAAGGGCATCTCACACATACTCAACTGCCTCCCTCGAAGCCCTATTCTATCTCCAGACAGATATAAAGTGACCTATTCTTTTTAAGAAGCTATATATGGGTGGGATTTCCCCTGTACTTCTTTCCCCCATGCCCTTATAGCAGTTTGAACAGGAATCATCACTTCTTTCAGGTTTCTCCATCAAACAGGCCAAACACATCGCCGTGTCAAAGGAGGGAAATGGAAAGGCAACGACGCGGGCTGGAGGGCTGCTCCCAGCTCTCACAAACAGGCTGCTAGGAACAAACTTGCCGCACAGCCTTGCTTTATAGCACAGCAAATTGCAACGACTAACACCTCCTTTAAACACAAACACAACAGCATAGGACTGAACAGTTGGTTGCTGATTTGTTCTCAATTCCCCAAGCACCATGTTATAGAAAACCTAATTCACCAAGCAAAGCCTTTTGACTAAAAGGTGAGGCAGAGCCTTACCGTGCTCTGAAATTGGTGGCAAGTCTCAGACTGCAGCCCAGGGTATCAGGTGTACAAGTGTCTTTGCCTTCAACAGCTAACAATTGCTTTAGGAGTCCTCCGCACCACTTTTGAGTAAAATCAACCCAATTGTTGGATAACTGGAGGTTTGATGTTCCAAACAGGCCAATGACACCTGCTGTGCATTCGGCCACTGCTGCGTTCCGGGATATCCAACTTGGGAAGGCAGGTGGCCTTGCTTTTAGGGATGTGAAAAACCTAATACTGTGTTTCTAGAAAAGCACCGTGACTGATGGATGCCTGGCCTGCTCTCTGGCTAGGGCTTTTCACCCCAGAGAGGCACAGAGCTTTTAGGGGTCTGACACCCACCTGCACCTTACTTTTTCCTCACAAGGTAGGCGTATCATCAAATCCAGGCATGCCCACCCCACGCCCACAACCCTCAAAAGTCACAAGGTGCCTCCTCGACATGCAGGCACCTTTCTCCTGCCTTCCCCCCTCAACAGCAACAATGAAAAATAATCCTTATTGGCGTCCAGAGCCATTACACACTGCCCGTGAGCGCACAGTTAGCCCAGGCTGAAGCACACAGTGGTTGCTTTGTAGGAGCTGTCGGTAGGCGGGTGATGTTCGGAGCCCAGTTCTGGTGGCAATACTGCTGTTGCTGTAGGTGTTATCCTGCGTTCATGCAGTCCAGCTCAGCCAGAGCTGGTCCTCACACACACATCTTATAACCCAAGACTTCAAAACCTCAGTTTGTCGATGACAAACTGCCCTGCCAACCCGATACTAAACAGGCAGATACTAAACCAAACAACCAGCTTTTGAGCAGGCACCGTGAGTGCATCCCCTGTCTGGACCACTGCATGGTCTCACCAACATGGCTTTTCCCCGCAAAAGGGGCTGTCAGCTCACATTCCTCACGCACCAGGGCCCCGCTCGAGCCAGCCACACTCCACTGGGCGACGGCGGCAGCAGCCGGCTCTGAACATAGAGAAGCAACATCGGATTCAATTAGCATCATTACCAATGAGCTTTTTCATCTTCCGGCTGTGCCCCCGCCATGCACCCCAGCCGCCGGGATGGGGCTGTGCACACACAGGTGGCCACACAGTTGTGTCTCCTCTGCCTTCCCACCCTGCCCTCCCTCAAATATATGCTTATCCCAGTTTTAGGGTTAAAAATCCAGCTAAGCAGGAGCAGGTAAAGGCTCCCCTTATCACCATTTACGGAACAAAGCCTGAATCTTTTTAACAAGGAGCTGGGGATTTTCTTCCAAGTATTAGGCATCTTTTTATTTCACTCTTTTCTATATTCTGTTAAGTCTCTGTAGTAACTCCTTTTCAACAGCAAGTGAATTTATAGGTGGCAAGGGACTAAATAAAATCCGCAAGCAGGAAAGGACAGGACCAGTCACCCTGAAAGTGCCCGTCGCATCCACTCTGAAGGTGCATCTCCCCATCTCCAAGGATGAGCCCAGCGCACTTACATCTTCACCTGTGCTTTAAAAGCACAAATGGTTTGGGAACACATGCAGGCAAATTTTGCAGGAAATTGCACAGCATGGATATACGAGCATTGCTATCATGCAAAAAACCAACACGTTGATTTGCCAGCTCATGTCACACAAACCTAAATTCTTTATACGCTACAGCGTTTAGCTAACACCGAGCAGCAGTGATACCCTTGCCACAGCTCTGGAAAGCCCTGGACCTTCACAGCAGCAGGCCATAGCAAGCTGGGCATCCGACTGCAAATACAGTAGCACACCTTGGAAAAGACAAGCGTATAGGTTTCTACAAGGACGTGCACCCTGCTGGAGGCACAGGGCTAGCCCACAGTGAGTCGAGGTGCACTAGCTCCTGTTTTCTCAATGATTAGGTTCAAATCCTGCTCAGCTGGTGCAAGAGCTGCAGAAACTCCCACGCTGGCACTCGACCTGCCCGCACAGGCAGGGCCGGGCTGGCACTGGCTCCAGCTCACCGGCGCTGCCAGGGTTTGCAAAATCTGCTGAGTTTTCTAGATGTTATTCCAGTGTTGTGTCTTTTATTTGGCTGGAGCTAGCACTCGGTACCGAGGCAAAATCATCTTGGCTTACGGGCCATATGCTGGATCTTTGTTACGTGCTGACACATTTCCTTCCTGTAGTAAAATGAGCAGGCTTTCCCATACATAGGCTATATTACTCCCTTGAAATAAAAATTCTTTAAGGAGTCAATCCTTCCTGTTCATCCCACTTGAGAAGCATCAAAAAAGCACTCTGAACTGTGGTCATACCCAACCATTTTGGCACACAGGCTGCAAAACACCTGAGGACATCAGGAAGAAGATGGCAAGTATTTTGACAGGTTACTCGTCCCAGTAACAGCACCTTCCCACAACAGCTGTGATTCACCATTCACGTCAGCGGTGTGGAAAAAGTGACCCCTTCTTCCTTCAGAGGAGACAAAAGAAGTGCTTAAGAAAAAGTGTTTAAGAATATGGGCTTGTCCAGCAGAAAACCTGAGCAAAACTCAATTCCCACAGAAGCCAGAGGGATCTTCCACTGTCTTGTCTGTCTTTAGATACGTGCTCCCTCCTCCCCATAGCAGAGTGCAAACGAGAGCAAGGGCCCCAGGGGACGGCAGGGAAGCCATCGCTGGCATTAGCAGAACAGCTGCTATTTCACAACTACTTGCAGCAAGAAAATGGAGAAACCTGATGCAGTCAGCGTGGCAAAAACAATCTCCCTCAAAGACATGGCAATTGGGAAGGGCTGCAAAGAGCCACCCCCTGCACACAAGCATGCAGATGCTTCGGTCCTGACAGCATCGGCTGAGGGCGTGGATACAGAAATGCACATTGGGCAGCGATGGCTCTGCCCCACGGCCCCCACTGGATGATGGCAACAGGTCCAGGGAAGCCAGGAATGAGGCAGCAAGAGAAGCACCCGCGTACCCAATTAAAATCAATCTTTTTGATCCTCATGTCAAAGGCAAACGCCCATGTTCAGTTTGTTTTCAACCCCGAAAGAAGACTGCACCGAACTTTCCTCCCAGGCCGCACCTCCGACTCCCTGCTTCAATGGCGACCTCAATGGCGGTTGGATGCAATAGCAGAGAAGGGGCAAAGGAAGAGATAAATGAATTAAGCATCTAATCTGGGAGCTGGGTTATATGCTGAATATGAAGTTCTGACCCATCACTACAGCAGTGCAGCTCCGCAGCCTCCAGGCCAAATCTGGCTGTCATTTATCCAGCTCAAAACATGGTCTCCCCATACGCTCATAGCTAGAAATCACAATTTAAGCCGCATGAGGCTGAACCCCAGCTTGTTACCACCAGGAGAAAGAAACAGCAGATTAACACAGGGCTCCAAAGAGTACTCCACTGGACTCTTTGCAGAAGATCTTGTCCCATGTTGCTACTTCTCTAGAAACCCTCCTGCACACTCACGAAACGCTCATAGCCCATCCATCTCGCAGACACCCCTAAACCACAGCTCCTACCCAGCCGTGCCCCAGCTGCCAGGGAGGAGAGATGCACCTTTAGCATAATAATCAGATTTCCCACTTACATGCTCAAACATGTATTTAGGTGCCTAAACGAAACCTGAATTAGGGATCTCAATATTCATTCTTGCAATGTATTTATTCTCATGCAGCAGAGGGTATATAAAGAACCAGGGAAATGCAGCACAGAGGGGTTTCTCCATCACCACCATTCAGACAGACCTGGTCTCCAAAGACAACTTCATACCTAAATTCATGGCTCCTTCCTGCTCCCAGCAAAAGTTGCACCTCCTTCCGTGAGTGTGCTTGAAGGAAGACAGATAATGCTTTTGCTTTTCTTAAGAGTGTCCCAAGGAGGATCTAGCAACTGGGTCCGTGTTCCGTGGCTATAGCACCACACAGATCCATGGAGTTGTCCCAGAGCATCCTGCAGTAAAGCTCTTCCCCAAAAAAAACCTTCTTTGTGTTTTCAACTCTGTCTTATTAAACATGCTTACACTGTAGCTGTAAATAAAGGTGAAACTTTCCAGGAATCAAAGCTAGGTGCCTGGAAAGATTATAGAGTAATTATCACTCAGAAAGTTCAAGCCTGAAACCATATGAATAGAGTCCCTATATTTATTATAGACCATTTACGTGGCATTGCCCTAATTCTTTATGGGTGCAAAACCCACTGATTACAATCAGAGGAGTATTGAGTACAAACATGCCAGCCTGGATCACGCAGGGCTTCCATACAACCTGCTGCTTCTTCCTATGCTCTGGACAAGGGCAAACGCTTCAGAGGAGGGAGGCAAGAACTTTATTAATGAGCAATTACGGAATAATCTGCGCCTTGGAGAAAATTGCTTCTAGCTGTGTCAAACATGGGTTGGCTTATGCCCTGAAATGCATTTGTTTACTTCCCTTTTATACAAATATTTCTACCTAATACAACTAATTATCTTCATAAAAGTTTATTAAAACACTTGACTTTAACTTATTATGGCAAGAAGTCATAGGGACCAATTACAGACCAGAAAGAGGCCAGAAAGGCAATGCCTGCCCTTGGGAGTTATTACAGGCACTGCCGTAGTATCCCAGAGTGAGAAAATGCCAACCACTGAAAAGTCAGAAGCAAAGATCTGGCTATTGCTCCAGCAGATCCCTTCTGCAGGACCCCTGCCTGCAAGCACCAACTTACTTTATGCAGTTCACAGCACTAAACCTGGGCAGAAGGTCCCACTGGGTAGCCTAGCTGAGGGATTCGGCTCCCTTCCTGCTTGCAAAACAACCCGCACGCTCAGATGTTTGCTCATTTACATCAGACTTTTGTGCCCCCCTTTTCTCTTGCCTCCCCAACATGCTGCCTTTGCTGCCGGCAGCGGGAAGCACTCTGCATGGTCTGTGTACCACCAGGCATGAAGCATCGCTCGTGGCAGACATCGAGGCTGGGCTAACGAGGCAATGGAAAGAGAAGGAGACTAGTAACGTCATCGTTGGGCACCATAATTAGACAACAAAGCTGCTCTGCAGCCAAACGCTTCTTACACAAGCCCCAAACACTGGGCGGTTTGCAGCACCGCCTTTTCACTCTCCTTGCGGCCACATCATGGGGTAACCGCACCAGAGATGCCGTTCCAGGCACACATCCACCCCAAACCTTGCTCTCCATAGGTGAAGTGGCGACCTGCAGCACTACCAGACTGCCCTGCCACCCTTATGCAGAAGGGCAGCACCTCACCCTAGCGACTAACTGACTTTTTTCCTGTTTTTCCTTCCTCTCAGCAGCCCACTCTTAGGAACGGGAGTGGAGCCTATTCAGTTCAAATTGTTAAGCGGTGGCAAGAGCCCTCCCTGCTCCGGCACTGTGTTTCCAATCGGGAAACCTGGAACGATTCATTTCTCGTAAGCAATTGCGGCTGATCTGGCACCGCCTGCCATAGGCTCACACTGGAACCCAGCAAACCTTCTCGTGGTTCTGCTTTAGGTTCAGTTTGTTCAATCAAAAGGAATTAAAAACCAAGAAGGGTGTTTAAGATCCATCTTCATTCCCATTAGAATATTTAAGGCTTGGTCTTAAAAAACTTCCTTTGCAGGAGTGGAAACCCACATACAGCAGTGTTTCTGCAGCAAGGGTATTTCCTTGCTATGAAGCTGACAAAGCTTTCCATGCAAATCGCTCCCCCAGCCTGTAGAGTGTTCCAGCTACTGAAACTCCACGCCATCTTCCTAATTCTGCCAGAATTAGGTGGGAAGAGGAAGGTACTTTACTTTCCAGGGAGCATGAGGTATCCATGCAGCCCTCCAGTTGGAAATAAAACCCACCACCGTCACTGCAGCGTGCAGCAGCCCTGAGAGCAAAGCACCACTGGATCCCGTTCAGCGTGAGGAAACGAAATGGTGTGGCAACATGAAACGTCAGCTGAAGCTACCAGGTCCGAGCTGGGGAAGTGACGAGATTTGTGGTGCTCTCCGAGCTCCAGTCCAGGCCCAAGCAAAGCCCCACATCGTCTCAGCTTCCACTTCAATGTACGTTAATGCAAGCCTTGTCTTCAAGGCCAAGGTCTTTGCCATCCATAACTACCTCCCTTGGCAACTGAAAAGATAATTTATGGGAAATATCGCCTAAGATGAACCCAATCCATTTGGTTGTGGAGAGACCCTTCAGAGACTATACTCAGACATTCCTTTTATCGTTTAATTAAATGCAACTTTGAAATTTAGCTAAAGGACTGAGGAAAAGTCGACCTGGGAACCGCTGCTCAAAGCTCCAGGCTCAGAGCAGGAGAGCCCTTCAGAGAAACTAGCTCCCTGCAAAAGGCTCTTATCGCTCCGCTAAGACCAGAGGAGCAATAACAGGAAGATATTGTTTTGGCAGGACTTACACCATATAAAGTAAACTCACCGGCTGCTGTTGTATAAAATCTCACTAGAAAACACATGCAGCCATCATCCCCTGTGACTGCAGACAGCATCCCCCGGGCTGCAGCGGGCTCCCATGCATCCACCCCGGCCGCGCTCAGCCTGCCGGCATTGCCCGCACCGTGGAGTCGTGCACAGCGTGCTGTGAAAACGCTTAGAGGCCGCCACCTTGAGCCCTGCTTCTTCTCCTGGCTTTCCCCGTTATCGATACATGGACACTCCACGCGTGATCGCAGAGGGTCACCGAGGGACACAGAGTGTGTTGTTCACCTGTTCTCACTCCTGCTGGTGTCTTTTTCAGCTCCGGTCTACGGTGTCGAAATCAGAGTGGAGTAGAAGTTTAGGATGTGATCTGCACCCAGGAATGCTGTTGAACTCCCTACGGCAGAAGGGAGGGATAGGAAGATGGTAACGAGCTCTGGGGCTGGTGCCTTTGCTCGCTGGGAAGCACCCTTCCAGTGCAAACCCAACTCCTTGTGCTGCTCAGAAACCCAGTGAATGCTCTCCTCCTCCTCCTCCTCGCTCTCCGCTGCGCTGCCCAAGCTCAGGCAGGACCCTGGTACCACCCTCCAGCCACCCTCCTGACAGCACCCTCTACACCAGCGTGGGCGAAGGAGGTCAGGCACTGCCGTGGTGCCGCGGTGAAGCCCAACACCAACTGCTTGGCTGAAGCTGAGAGTCCAGAGGCTCTGCGACCACACCGCTCCAGCTAGACGTGCGACTTCATACCACTTCAGCTAAACAATTCCACCGCTGAGGGCAGACGCTCACATCAGTGGCATTGTTTTTACACACAATAGGCATTTTTTATACCCGCGAGTGAAACAGGGCAGTTTTAAACCAATTAATAGTTCTCTCAAACAAGTCTCTGAGTGTATGGGAGGCCTCTGGCAGACAATGTCAACCCAGTTTCAGTGGGAGAGCACCAGCTGCTACCCTGCACCAGCCCAGTGCAAGAGGAACAGCAAGAGCAAACGAGCTACAACTGCTCCCAGTGTGGCTTGTTCCGATGAGGGACACGGGACCGCTACTGCCAGGCTCCCCATCCCTCTGCCAGGCACGCGCTTTGCTGTGCTCGTCACCGTAGCATCAGAGAAGCCTTTTGGGTTGCTTTCTCATGCCTGCGCACGGCAGCATCAGCCATCCTGTTTCCACAAATCCAGCAGGGCCCTCGAATGGAAGCCGGCGTCTATTGAAGTGAAGAAACCAGCAGTTTGCTGCAGCAGTGAAGGAGCCAGCATGCCTCTCCTGCTGCCTCGCCAGCCAGGTGATAACACCCTCACCGGCCGGTGCTAGATCCAAGGGGGCTCACCTCCTCACCTACACACGCTGAAGTGCAGCATCTGACCGGTGACAAGCCTCCAGCTGCAAATCCACTCCCAGCACAGAGCAGGCTGCTGGCAGCTCTGCGCAGCCCGTGCGCGGAGGGGCTGACTGCCTGTGCAGACTCTCCAGGGCTTTGCTAGGGCAGCAAAAGCTCAGCTCTTGGGACGCAGAGTTTGCAAGAGCCCTGGGAACTTCCACACTTAATCCTGCCCCAGTGTGCAGCGGCAGAGGAATGTCATGCACACGGCTTCGCTCTTTACACCTGCCCCAGTTTGGTGTTTTCCCTCTTTAGGGATGGCAGCCAAAAGCGAACAAAAAACCCAGCGAGGGGGAGCCGAGAGCCTGGGCAGGCAACCCAAGGGGTGAGCAACCGTCCCCACAGCGAGGGGGAACACAATTTGGACAGAAAAGCTTTCAAATCCTCTTGCTTCTGCCAGCAGGCAACTTGTAGCCAAACCATTAAACGTAGCCCGGTGCAAGAGGACCTGTGGTTCACACGGGTGAGGAACGGTGTTTTGCAACTTGGATAGCACAGCCTGGGAAATACGGCTATCGCTGCCATCTAAGCCACAAAGATTCATTAAGGGAAAAAAAACAAAGCGAAAGCAAACACAGGCAGCGCAGCATTCGCTCCTGCGCTCAGATAAGAAACTGAGGCACGGACAGGTTAATAGGCATCCTCGGTCACGCCACGAGACTGCGGCAGATGAAAACAGAGCCTGCCACGTGCTGTACCTGCTTATTTACACCTGTGCGATCCAGGCCACATTTTTTGGCATCTCAAAGGCAGGGTTTTGACGAGTTTCCCTGCACACCCGCATACGCTGATTTTGCATCAGTCAGTGCGTCTGCTATGCACCACCCGCAAGCAGGAGCGGGCTAAGCAACAAGTAGCTGCAAACTGTGATGAGAGACCATGCCCTGACTCCGGTTTCACTCCAAGTTTTCCTTAACCCTGAGGATTCCCGTGAAAAACCTGAGCAGCAAGTCCGAGCAGAAACACAGGGATCTGGGCTAAGCGTGAACTCTGCACAAAACCAGCTTTGAGCTTTGCCACTCTGCTGGCAGCCCTGGATGCTCCACAACATCCTTTTAACACAGCGAGACATTTTAGGATGTGAGCAAGACCAAATCCTGCTCTTGCCCCAAACAATAGGCTCTGCAATAATGGTGCAACCAGAATTTCCTGTGCGGCGGCGCGCGCCAGCTCCCGGGAGAAAATACCATGGGAAAGCGCTGCCACAAGAAAAGCCGCTTTGCAGTGCACCAGGGCAACTCCTCGAGGCTCCCAGGGACACTGTTTTCCTAACGAGCAAAGCACTGCAACCAAGTCCAGGCCGGGAAGCAGGCAAAACCACACCAGCGGCTCAAAACAGAAGCCGTTCAGCCTGGGAATGGCTGTGGATAATTCATTATCACACCGAGCCTTTTGCAACATCTGGACACGGCTTTCTCTCACGGATATTGCACTACCCTGCCGTCCTTGTGAAAACATGACGTCGGAGCAGGCTATGATTTGGAAGGCTTCAATCTCAGCCTGGCTGGGGTGAACCTGATCACTGCTCTCAGTGCAGGAAGCTCAGGAGCGGGGCTGGCCCAGTGCATCTCTCACGGTAAGGCAACTGGTCCACAGATGGCACAGGTCCCGGCAAGTAAAGAGCAACCACTGGCACTGCATCAAACACTGAGAGGTAGCAATTGGCGTTCAAAATGCTCCGGTGTCGACCTGTTGGAGCTTCTACCGAGAATGAGTGATCAAAACGGATTGCAATCCCAAACACAAAGAAAAGCAGATGAAAAACTCTTACAGCAAAACAGCAACTAGGTATTCCACAGCTCTGCTGGGCTTGAGGATTTGAGGAGAGATGGGGAGAATTACTAGTGAAACAGGAAAGGACTAAACCAGCATGCTCAGCACAGATACCACTGGGCACCCTGCTCCAAGCTCAAGAGCTTTTTACCTTTCCACCTGACAGCACAACGCAAGAGCTATGGGCTTGAAGCTGCAAACGTCATGTGCCTGGGCTCTGCTGCCGTCCCCTCCCCAGTCCAGGGACCTCTGACCCTCCTCAGCTGCAGGAGATGCAATGTTCAGCATGCAACACAGGGTGGAGGACCACCCTCACACACTCAACATCTTTCTAACATGTCATCGTTATCTCCTCTCTAGCTCCACTTGTGACACTTGTCATCAAACGTTGGTGGCATTCGTTTTTCTATAATATTTTTCAAAGGGAGGCAGAAAAAATTTCTACAAGGTTTTTTTGGCCCTGAAGTTACTCACCTGCCTGAAAGTATTCTATTGGGTTGGCACAGCAAGGTTTTGGTAGCGGGGGGGTGACGGGCGGCTTCTGTGAGAAGCTGCTAGAAGCTTCCCCCACGTCAGACAGAGCCAAGGCCAGCCGGCTCCAAGACAGACCCGCCGCTGGCCAAGGCCGAGCCCATCAGTGACAGTGGCAGCACCTCTGGGATAACAGATTTAAGAAGGGGGGGGAAAAACCCTAAGCAGCTGCAACTTCAGCTGGAGAGAGGAGTAAGAATATGTGAGAGAAACAACTCTGCTGACACCCAGGTCAGTGAAGAAGGAGGGGGAGGAGGTGCTCCAGGTGCCGGAGCAGAGATTCCCCTGCGGCCCCTGGGGAAGACCCCGGTGAGGC